>PVKP010001722.1:0-138640 GCA_004027715.1 Plecturocebus donacophilus
AAGAAGGAAGGAAAGAAGGAAGGAAGGAAGGAAGGCAGGCAGGCAGGCTACCATTTTCTAAGATTATAATTTAAATGGTTTGGAAAAGTGTCTAGGATTTTGTGTTAATTTTAGAGTGATATTTAGGGCATTCTAATGTATAGCCAGTGATGAGAACCACTGTCCTAAATCAATAATTCTCAAGCTTAATGTGCACATGAATCACAAGGGAAGTTATTAAGATGCAGGTTCGTAAGTCAGTAAATGTTGACGCTGACTCAAAACTAAAGTTCCCTGGGCCATAAGCAAAGTCACCTGTAAGTTACCTTGTCTAAGAAGCTTCACTGAGGCACCTGCATTCAAAGGTCTTTTGTTACTAAGAAAAAGACAGGATAAATAGCAAAAAGGTTTTCATTCAATTACAGAGAAAGTATGTATCATCTAAAATATCCCTCAAGTAATACTTCCAGTAGAGACCATTGGTCTAAAATTTACATGTAGAGGGGGAAAGAGCTGGGAGAGGAAAAGCTGAGGGTCTTAAAGTAAGAAATGGGTCGAGAGGAGTGACACTGTGAACACAAGAGGAAGTGCTAGCATCGAACAGGAAGAAAATCACTGTTCCCCTAAAACTGGAAGAATAGCAGGTGCCAATCAGAATACCTTGTTTCAGGGTAGCGGAATACTGACGGAGTTTTCCTCTGTTCATCCTTGTTGATTCTGTGAAGTAAGAGGAAAGTAATGTTTTACTGAGAAGAATATTTGTAGAATTGGGAGCTTAAGAAAAAGATGGAAGGTTAGGATAATTACCAGAATTAAAAGAATGATCTGACTAGAAACAACTACAAGGATTGCCAGGTAGAAATTGGACACAGCTCTGACTGGGCTGAAAATCATGAATTAGTGAAGGCACCACACAATTTTAATGTCTCCTTTAAACAGTACTTTACAGTACTAAGCTCATGGATGAATTCGATCCAAGATGGGGCGTTGTGTTAGAAAATAACTGTTAGAATATAATTGTTATTGCATATTAAATATTTAAATGATATTTCCCAAAGATCTCTTTGGAAAGATAAAACAAGTCATATAAAAACCTTTGTAGTTAATCTTATTGATAGGCCTTAATATTTATTGGAATCTCAGAAAAAAATTAAATAAATCAATAGCAAGTAATTAGGAAAACCCCATAAGATTAATTTAAAAAGATAAGTCTCAGTAGTTAAAATCTGATGTAGTGTCTGTTAAAAATTAAAACATGTATTAAAGTCTCTACAGAAGGAAGCCAGTGTTTACTTCCAAAGGCACAGTGAGAGAGTTTGCAGGCTGGGTTAGAAACGATGCTCATATGCAGTGACTTCATGAGTGATAGTCTCAGAACTGATGCATGTATCCACAAAAATAATTTTTAACATGCACTTTTCAAAAAAGAAAAATCTAATTAGTGTGAAATACTTATGAATGTCTTCCCACTCCCAACCACCCCCGACACACTGACTGCTGTCCCAAAGACAGTAGATCAGTGGCATTGTTAGAATGCCTCTCCCACTTGGAGAAATAAAACAGTGTGCAGATTCATGCTGTGAACTTATTCCCAAGAAGCAGTACGGGAACTTAAGAAGAAAACTGTACAAGACCACAGGCCCTTTTAAAGAAATAGCAGGCTGCAGCCTACAGTGTGAGCTAGGCAGAAAACTGTGAGTCCCCAGAGTATGAGTGGGGAGAGACTGTGTCTGGGATACACACCCGCACTGGGGAACCTGGCAATTCAAGCCACAGGGGAAAGCCTTAACCCTACCCAGCACTGGAACTAATTCACTGAAAAGTGGGGTCTGTATAAGAAGGCGTGGCATTGGGATGTGCTTTGCATGCACTCGCAGACTCTCCAGGAACAGTGAGAAGCCATTCCTGAGCCTACTTCACAGGGGACCTCTCAGAAGTCTACTAGCTCACTGAGACAAGACTTGGTGAAGGGCCAGATGCAGTGTCTTATACCTGTAATCCCAGCACTTTGGGAGGCCCAGGAGGGCTGATGCTTGAATTCAGAAGTTCAGCCTTGGCAATGTGGCAAAACCCCATCTCTATAAAAAAAAATACAAAAATATTTTGTATTTGTATTTGTGTTTTGTTGTGGTGTCTGTAGTCCCAACTACTTGGGAGGCACTGAGGTGGGAGGATCACTTGAACTTGGAGGCAGAGGTTGCAATGAACTCTGTCTCAAAAAAAAAAAAAAAAGAGTTAGTGAAAGAAGCTTCCAACTGAGATTCATGATATAATCTCAAATGGGAGCTAACCCCCTTAGCCAGAACCAAGGAGCCAGTGGGAAGTGAGTGCTATATAGCCACAATGAAGGATCTGGGCACCTTGCTTCAGGGGCATACTGGAAAGGGTATGGCCCAAGAGCCATGATTTCGGTTTCAATGGGAAAGACTTATGACCTGGGGCAGTTTTGGATTCCAAGCACAGGGTGTCGGGACCCCAGCTAGCTGCTGCAAGTGGAAGACTGTGGGTGTGCTACCTGCCTCACCAAGTGCATAGGAGCTGAGTGGAGCTTACTGCTGCCTGCAACCCTCCACTCCACATGTGGATTCTTTTGTGCAGCAGAGGCAGCTGCACTTTGCCTTGGAACATTATCTCAGTAACAGAACTGCCCTCTGATGCCACTGGGGCCTCTGCTTGCTCCTGCATGTGGAAGCCAGAGTATGAACTTGCTTGGCCCAACCCTTACCTGGCTTTGCCCCTCCACTCATCACAGTAGCTTAACACAAAGGACAGGGACTTTTTGAAGTTCTATGGCCTTACCCATTGCCTGAGACACCAGAGTACCTCCCATGTATAATGTAGGGCAAACACAAATCCTAGTGCTACCACCACAGCTGGTGCTCTTTTGCAAGTGCCATCTCCTGGCTGGAGGCCAACCAGCACAGCATCCACAGGCAGAATAATACAGTACCAAGGAGGGTATTTTGCATATTGAAAGGCTAGGGTGGGAAGGCCAGTTTTTTCACAGGCTACATGAGAAACATGCCTGGTCAGACCAATCCCCTGAGCCCTATGCAAATCAGACACCACCTCCTCCAGTCTACTTATATAAATGGCCACTTTTCTGTGGCATAGGGGATCTCCTCTCTCAGCTTTGGAGCCCTCCTCCCTCTGTCTCTGGACAAGGGAGCTTCTTCATTTTTTCTTCTCCCTTCCTTCTTGCCTATTAAACTCTCCACTCCTTAAAACCACTCCACGTGTGTCCATGCAGTCTTATCTAATTCACCATGAGACAAGAGCCTTGGCATTCCTCCACTCGTCAGAGCTATATCATCAGGTCCCCTACTCCTAAGGGAAGGTGGAGTACATATCATCAAGGGAGCACCTCGTGGGACAAAGTAATTCAGACTGCAGGCCTTGAGTTTCAGAACTTTCCACTTGTGGAAAATTTCTTTCAGCAGAGGCACAGGTGCAATGGTGGGCCTAGTGGAGAATGTCTATAACTCTACCCCAACAGTCAGGCAGCCCTGGTACTCAAGAAGGGTTTTGGAGAACGAGACTTCTTCTCTTCCTCACTCACCACTGCAGACACACAGAGTCTTGACATAGGTGTACCCATAGACAGCCTCTCTGGAACACTTCGGGGTGACTGCATCCCCACAGGAGGAGTGTGCTCCAGGTTCAGGCTTGCATAAGGAGTAGTCATATTCTCTCTCTACACCAAACGTCAGCATTCTTGCAGCTGAAAAGAGGTGCCTGTCTGATCTGAATATCCAGAACCCTGGGTCAGAAGTGTGACTGTGACGTGGAAAGTGTTCCTGCTGGTGTGGTGGGGGAGCTCAGATGGCTCCCTCTCTTCTCCCCGAAAAGACCTCAGTGTGTTTAACTGAGAGCTCCTCTAGCTGTTTCTGTCAAGGCTGGGACCTCTGCCCACCATTGGGGTATTATTGCATTTTTCCGCTTGCTTCAGCTGTTAGCAGTTTTTATCCACAGAACACTCCTTACTGGGCTGAAACCTGAATTGTTCAACTCAGTGAATAAAATACTGGAAGAATGAATGAATAAATAAATAAATAAATGCACACCACTGAGAAATGAGATAAGCTTCATGAGACCTCTGCTATTCTGTTCCCATAGAAGGCAGTGAACCAGTACACACACCAAGTATACTGCTACTACAAACATCACTGGAGAAAGCCATTATACATAGACTCTCTGTAACCAAGGATTTCATATGCAATCTTCACCACCAAAAGCAGTCAGAGGAAAATTATGTTACCATAAACTGTAAACATTAAAGTCATATCCTCAAATGGAAAAAAATAAAAAAATACAATTATGAAATATAAATTTAAAAATATTTAGAAGAAATGGTCTACCCAAGCCATAAGAAACCAGAAAAATAATTCTGGCAATATGACAAGGCAGGGCTCTATAACATCTCCAAAAGATCACACTAGCTGTCAGCAATGGTTTCAAACCAAGATGAGATCTTCCCAATACTAGATAAAGAAATGAAAAAGGTTATTATTAAGTTACTCAAGGAGATACAAAAGAAAGGTAACATAAGGAAATTTTAAAAGCTGATTCAGAATATGAATGAAAACATTTCTAAAAAGGTAGATATTTTAAAGAAAAAACAACCAGAACCTCTGGCAATGAAAGACACACTTAGGGAATCCCAAAAGGCAGTGGAAAGTTTCAACAATAGACTAGGTCAAGTAGAAGAAAGAATTTCAGAGCTTAATGACAAAGCTTTCAAATTAATCCAATCAACAAAAATTAGGAAAAAAGAATTTCAAGAAATTAACGAAGGCTTCAAGAAATATGGGATTATGTAAAATGGCCAAATCTTAGAATCACTGGTGCTCTTGAGCGAGAAGAAAAAGCAAAACATTTGGAAAACTTATTTGAGGAAATAGTTGAGGGAAACTTTCATGAATTAAATAAATGAAGCTCAAAGAACCGCTGGCAGTTCATTGCAAGAAAGACATCACTGAGGCATATAGTCATCAGACTATCTAAAGTCAATAGGAAGGAAAGAATTCTAAGGGACATAGGATAGAAATATCAGGTAACCAGTAAAAGGAAACCTGTCAGACTAAGAGCGGACTTTTCAGCAGAAACCTTAGAAGCTAATAGGGATTGGGGTCCTATTTTTATTCTCATTAAACAGAATAATAGCCAAGAATTTTGTATCCACCAAAACTAAGTTACATAAATGAAGGAAAAATAAACACTTTTACGGATAACCAAATGCTGAGGGAATTTGTCACTACCAGGTCAGACCTACAAGCAATGCTAAAATGAGTTCTAAATGTTGAAACAAAATATTGATATGCACCAGAATAGAAACTTTTGAAAGCATAATAATCACAGGGTTTATAAAATAATAATGCATTGAAGGAAACAAAGTAACTAGTTAGTGTCAACATGTTGACAGTCACAGTAACTTACATCTCAATATTAATGTTGAATGTAAATAGTCTAAATGTTCCCTTTGAAAAATCCAGACTGGCACAATGGATTTAAAAAAAATCACAAACCAAATATCTGCTGTCTTCAAAAGACACATCAGGCAGGTAAGGAATTTTATAAACTCAAGGTAAAGGGATGGAAAAAGAGGCTCCATGCAAATGGAAACCAAAGCAGGAGTAGCTATTATTACATCGGATAAAACAGACTTTAAAGCAACAACAGTTAAAAAAAAAAAAAAAAAAAAAGATAAAGAAGGTAATTATCTAATGATAAAAAGATCAATTCAACAAGAAGCTATAACAATCCTAAATATATATGCATCTAATTATGGAGCTCCCAAATTCATAAAACAATTACTCCTAGCCTAAGAAAAGAGACAAACAACACGCTAATAGTGTGGGATTTCAACACTCCACTGACAGCAATAGACAGATGTTGAGGAAGAAAGTAAATAAAGAGACACTGGATTAAAACTATAATCTAGAGCAAATAGACATAATAGATATTTACAGAATATTCTACCCAAGAACTGCAGAATATACATTCCTTTCATCAGCACATAAAGCATTCTCCAAGATAGACCTTATTATAGACCACAAAACAAGTATTAATACATTATTTAAATCAAAATTGTGTCACGTATCTTCTCAGACCACAGCAGAATCAAATTAGAAATTAATTCCAAAAGAAACCCTCAAAACTACACAAATACATAGAAATTAAACAATATGCTTCTGAATGATTT
The DNA here is from genome assembly GCA_004027715.1 of Plecturocebus donacophilus. Classification (NCBI taxonomy): domain Eukaryota; kingdom Metazoa; phylum Chordata; class Mammalia; order Primates; family Pitheciidae; genus Plecturocebus; species Plecturocebus donacophilus. The sequence goes on from PVKP010001722.1 coordinate 6,182, forward strand.
TGGGGTTTACAATAAAATCAGGGTGAAATGAATCAGGATTTAAACATTCTTTGAAATAAGTAATAACAAACAGTGATAGAAATTATCAAAACCTCTGGAATACAGCAAAAGCAGTGAAAAGAGGAAAGTTTATGGTGCTAATGCCTATACCAAAAAGCCTGAAAGAAAACAAATTAACAACTTAACCTCATACCTCAAAGAACTAGAAAAACAAGAACAAACTAAACCCAAATCTAGCAGAAGAAAAAAACTAACAAAGGTCAAAGCAAAACTAAATAAAATTGAAAACAAACAAAATACAAAATGAAAGGAAAAGTTGATTTTTTGAAAAGATAAATTAATAGACCATCGTATACACTAACCAGGAAAAGATTCAAATAAGCTCAATTAGGAATGAAAATGGAGACATTACAACTGACACTGCAGAAATGCAAAAGCTCACTTGAGACTACTGTGAACATCTCTATGCACAAAACTAGAAAATCCAGAGGAAATATATAAATTCCTGGAAACATACAACCCTCCTAGCTTGAATCAGGAAGAAATAGGAATCCTGAACAGACCAGTAACAAGCAGTGACATTGACTCAATAATAAAAAACTTGCCAACAAAAAACAGACTGATTCACAGCCCAATTAAACCAGATATTCAAAGAAAAATTGGCACCAATTCTACTAAACCTGTTCCAAAAGACTGAGGAAAGAAAGACTCCTCCCTGATTCATTGTATGAATCCAGTATCACCATGATACCAAAGCCAGAAAAGGGTATAACAAAAAAAGAAAATTGCAGCCTAATATCCCTGATGAACATAGATACAAAATCCTCAGCAAAATACTAGCAAACTGAATCCAACAGGGATTCTCAAAACCAAATTTAATGAGAACAAAAATAAATCATGGAACCTAATTTAACTAAAAAACTTCTGTGCAGAAAAAGAAATAATCATCAGAGCAAACAGACAACCCACAGAAAGGGAGGAAATATTCTCAAACTATGTACTCTACAAAGGACTAATATCAAGATCTACAAGAAACTCAAGTAAATAAGAAAGAAAAAAAACTCATCAAAAAGTGGACAAATGACATAAATGTGCCATAAAAAATAATAATAATAAATAACTCTGCATCACTAATCATCAGGGAAATGCAAATTAAAATGGAATACCAACTTACTACAGCCAAAATGACCAAAAAAATAAATAAATAAAAATGATAGCTCTTGGTGTGGATGTGGTAGAAAGGACATGCTTATATACTGCTAGTGGGAATGTACATTAGTACAACCTTTATGGAAAACAATATGGTAGTTTCTAAAAGAACAAAAAGTAGATCTGCCATTCAATCCAGCAATCCCACTACCAGTTATCTACCCAAAGGAAAAGAAGTTATTATATCAAAAAGACACCTGCATGTGTTTATTGCAGCATAATTCACAACTCTAAGTGCCCATAAAGCAATGAGTGGATAAAGGTGTTGTAAATATATACCATGGATTACTGCTGAGCCATAAAAAAAAAGAACAAAATAATTTCTTTTGCAATAAATTGTAATGGAACTGGAGACCATGATTTTAAGTGAAGTAACTCAGGAATAGAAAACCAAATACAAAATGCACTCCTTTATAAGTGTGAGTTAAGCTGTGGGTATGCAAAGGCATACAGTCAGTCATCAATGGACACTGGAGACTCAGAAGCAGGGAGATTTGGGGGAATGGTGAGGAATATAATGCTACACATTGGGTACAATGTACATTACTTGGGCTATGGGCATATTAAAATTTCGGACTTCACCACTATACAATTCATCCATGTAACAAAAGAACACTTGTATCCCTGAAGCTATTAAAATAAAATAATAATGATAATATAAATGTCAGTAAAATGACAACAAATTGTTGTGACTCAGAATCTTGAAATAATTCAAAAATAGTCACATTTCTAAATAAGACAAGTAGCAATAAATGATAGATCAAAGCAACTATTAGTTTTAAATTTTCATCTTTTAAAATATAAAGTGTATTGATATAAAGAGAAAACACAATTGTTATCAAGAGTATCAATAGTGTTGATTTAAACCAAAAATGTGAGTTCAAAATTTTGCATAATGAGGCCTTGGTTAAGCTAAGTTAAAGATTACATATGTCTTAAAAGAGAAATGAAAATTGTGTTTTCTTTAATGATAATTAAAGGTACAACTTTGGGAATTGGGCTCAAATTTTAGACACTACTGAAGTGTCAAAGGAAGCAGTCTACAATTGAAGCTTGAGGCATTTATACATCTCTTCGTTGGATTAATTTCTAATATCTTTCTACAACACCTGGCTTAAACAATTACCATTGTTCATTCACTATCGTAACTACTAAATTCATTCCTGAAGAAGAAAGCTCATTTGTGGAACTGAGGTGAACTTCAGAATAAATAAATAAATATGTTAAAGTAATATAGGAAATTCCTGTAGGTAATATGAAATCTGTAATTACTTGGAATTTTTAACAGACTCATTAGCATATGCATTTAGCTCTAATAAGATATTTTCAAGTATTGGGAAGAGAATAAATATTTTAGCATGAGTAATTATCAAATAGATTGAATAAACTGTTGACCTTGTGTCCATAAAAACAGAACTATGCACTACTGATCCTGATGTTGTTGAGATTATTGGGCAGTTATACTTCTCTCCACAAATGTAAAAATGTCTCTACAGTGTTTGATTACTTACTCTCTATATTTAACAACTATCTACACAGGGTGACATCACTTAACTTAGTCAATTTTTTTCCTTAATATACATATTTTTGACAACATGTTCAGATAATTCTGACTTTTTTTCTACTCTGGGTAGTATTAGTAAATATTGTTCTTCCTGAAATTTCCCAATACAGTTGTGTGAGACTATTTCTGAGTTTTAAAGTTGTTTTCCCGTAGCTACCGAGAGATAAGAAGCAATATCTTTGTTTCCATTGTCTATATAAGCACTCAGGCTAAGAATAGTAAAGCTCAAATATGACATTTAAATCTGCCACTTAAACATCTTGTAAGTTGTTTGCTCCATTGTCTAATACTTTACATTTTTTATTATAGAGGACATCAAAAACCATGTAGTTTTTCTGATATCCCGTTTGTTTCTATCTCCAAAGATGATTTATCATCAGTTGTGAGGTATGTTTATACAAATAAGCTTTCTGTATACCCCACTGGACTGAGAACTTCCTTGGTTATTTTCCATGATTGCTCATGTGCCCACTCCAGAGTTACCTGGCTCTGCTGTTCAGGGTATCAAAGTCCTCACAATGATGGCTGAAATGAAAATCCTAACCACAGGTTTCTAAAAATTACACTCAGGTTTGAATCTTGCCACACCTTTACTTTATGCTCTCATTCACTGTGTTGGTCCCAGATGTATCTGTGTGATGTTCCATAACACTGTTAACCTCTGTCTCACATTTAATCGATAAATAAAGAGGAACTTGAGGCACCACAGTTAGCTTTTGCAACACAGCAAGGGCTATACACACTACACAACATCTCCTTTCTAAACAAGCCCAAATACTTGGTGACAAAATAATATAGATTTCATAAGACAGGAATCGGCTGTAGGTACCTAAGAGAAAGAATAAGTAGCTTCATTCACAGAGGTGATGACGTCAAGAAAAGTATATAACTATGTAAATAAATGTATGAACACACACATACACAAAATGTCAATATACTACTCTAGAAGCCTGATTACTCAACACAATTAATTGATTAGCAGGAATCCATTAGAGTACTAGAAGAGCTGAACATCTTGAGATGTAGGCATTAGTCAATACATCCCATTGGAAATTGGGATACAGATAAGTGGATATCAATTAATATTCTTTGCTTTTAAAAATAATACTGATATGGACATTCCTATACTTTTTTTTCCTGTTTAAATGTGTCCATTTGTCTATAGAAAATCTCTGTTCTTCCTTTTCAAGAGTGTTGGCTACTCTTAAAATTTTTCTACTGTGTATATATTTTAGAAACTACTTCTTAGGATAAATGAGAAACCTTATAAAATTTTGATAATGATTGCATTGAATATATATATTAATTCAAGAAGAATTCACATAATTGGTATTTTTTACTATGAATAAATATTTTTACATTTATTTAGAACTTCCTAAATATATTTTTTTACCAAAATGTTTGACAGACTACATATCTTTTGTTTGATTTCCTCCTAAGATTAACATTTTTTGTTAATATGTTCAAAGCTATCTTTTAAAAATTGTATAATATATTATTGGTATGAATATGAAAATTATTTACTTACTTTCCCTGAGTTTTTCTTTTTCTTTCTTTCCTTCTTTCTTTCTTTCTTTCTTTCCTTCCTTCTTTCTTTCTTTCTTTCTTTCTTTCTTTCTTTCTTTCTTTCTTTCTTTCTTTCTTTCTTCTTTCTTTCTCTATCTCTTTCTTTCCTTCTTTATCTTTCTTTCTTTCTTTCTTTTTCTTTCTTTCTTCTTTCTTTTCTTTCTTTTTTTCTTTAGACAAAGTCTCACTCTCTCGCCCAGGCTGGTGGGGGCATCTCAAGTGGCATTGTCTCAAGTGGGACCATCTTTCTTGGCTCACTGCAACCTCTGCCTCCCAGGTTCAAGTCGTTCTCCCACCTCAGCCTCCTGAGTAGCTGGGACTGTGGGCATGCACCACCACTGCCAGCTAATTTTGGTACTTTTATTAAAAACAGAGTTTCATCGTGTTGGCCATTCTGGTCTTGAACTCCTGACCTCAAGGGATCTGCCCCCTCGACCTCCCGAAGTGCTCAGATTACAGGCATGAACCATGGTGTATTTTTTTGTTTGGCGTCTGTGAATTGTTTACCTTTCTGCCATTTCAATCATGCATCATATATATATATATATATGATATATATATATCATAATAAAAGTAAAACAGAAAGATTGGACATATATAAAAAGGAATATATAGTTTTATTTTTATATTTATTTCATACATATATATATATACATATATATAAATATATATATTATATATATATAAATATACGTATATATATAAATATACATATATATAAATATATATGTATGAAATAAATATAAAAATAAAGATATATAAATATATGCATATGTATTTATATATATATGTATCAAATAAATATAAAAATAAAACTATATATTCCTTTTTATATATGTCCAATCTTTCTGTTTTACTTTTATTATGAGGTTTGTTTAGTGTGCTTAGTCCACTGTACTACCAGAAATGGGAGACTGTCATTCATTTGTATTTGGGTTCTTATATCCCTCCCTCAGCAAGAGTTTTAAAAGATCTTAAATATCAGCTAAACAAGGTAGCTCATGCCTGTCATTCCAGCACTTTGGGTGACCGAGGCAGGAGGATAGCTTGAGCCCAGGAGTTGAAGGCAAGTCTAGGCAACATATTCTCTACAAAACTTTAAAAATTAGCCTGGCATGGTGATGTAAACCTGCAGTCCAAGCTACTCAAGAGGCTGAGGTAGAAGGATTGCTTCAGCCTGGGAGGTCAAGGCTGCAGTGAACCAAGATCACACTCCTGCACTCCATCCTGGGCAACAGAGCAAGGCTCATCTTAAAAAAATGATCCTAAATATCTGGAATCCATAATAAAGTCATAATAACACTTATGAACTTTTCATTTTACCTAGCTCCTTAATTCCTTATAATTGATTGTTACTCCTTACATGTTGACAAACAAACATATGGGCTATTGATTAATTTGCCCTATAATTTGTGTGCCTTCTAATTTGTGTGGCTTCTATGCCCAAATCTACAAAAATAATTAGAAAACTCATGGAACATTTAATTTGATGTGGATGATTAGAGTTAATATATATTTATATCACCTTTATTAGTTTTTAAAATATATATATTCTATATATATTTTAATATATATTTATATCACCTAAGAACTGAATAACTATAAAATGAAACATGTCAATTATAATTCATTTAATGGAAAAAAATGACCTTTGCAAAAACTTTTTTATTTTTTCTAAACATTCCTATCATTTATGAAGCACATATTAATCCAGGGATCATCAGTGCAAAGTCACTGAGAATGCACCATACCTTCAGGTTTATAACAATCGGAATCTCGTCTTCATATTTAATCTGTCAGGATTATTACCAATTATAGAAGCATATTCACATGTAGATCACATAAGGTATAAAGTAACATGTAGTGTTTGATAGGCAAGTTCAATTCGCACAAAATCCACCTCCTCTCTGAATTTGAGAAGTTACCAACCTATACTTCATATAGAAATTATAATGGATTTTACTTCCTGAAATTTTGAGAGCTTGAGATTGAAATGCAATCTCAACAAGAAGACAGCACAATTTTTGGAAGATTGTAAGTAACCAATACATAACAATCTTTATTTTCATTGCCATTACTATAATCACTAATACTACTGCCTAGCAAAATAAAAATAACCCTTAACGATTTCAGATCTATTATCATTATCCTTATTTAACCACTGGTTATTTAAAATTAATTATTTCTTTTCTTATCCCTTTCTTTATCATAAGCAAGCTCATTTTCTTTCATAAAGGCCCATCTATTACAGAACATGATCACATTTTCCACATTTGTTAGGCTTTGTCAGTTGGCAAAGGTTACTGTAGATGATACAAATTATTTTAAAAGATGCAAGAGAAAGTAAGGGAATTAGAAACAATGGTGTCAGGGCTCAGAGAGAAGGCACACAGTGTTTTAGGAGCCTGAGGGATGGATGCATTATTGACTTTACAGGAAGTCCAGTAAGTGGGTACCTCAATAAAGGCAGCCTCCCTGGCTGTCTCGATTGTACTGTTCCTGTACTCTCAAATATTAGAATTTCTCTATAATTCCCTCTCTACCATGTGACTTTTCCTTTCCTATGCCTTTTGCTTAGTCATAGCTTCTACCATTTGTCTTCTTTCTATGTGTCTTCTTCCTGTTTATTTTATACCCCATTACCAAATTGAGTCCATCTTTATGCCTTTCTGTCAAGTGTCTTTAGTCTCCCACAATTTTTTCATTTTGTTCTTACTATTGCTGTTCGAAAGGGCTGTGACACCACTGGCCTGGTTGTAAATTGCTTTTGCCTTTATTACATACCCATATTTGATCTAATTAGCAACTTAAAGGGGATATATTGCTAAGATAACCCCCGCAACACACACACTCAGAGCAGGGGTGTAGAATGATTGACAACCTGAGGACTGAGCAGTGAAATCAGTCATCATTTTGTTCAATCCTAATGAGAGTGATCACTTATTTGCAAGAATCTTTTAACTCAAATCCAGTACCTCCAAGGTATTGTGATCATTTTGTCATTGGTAAATGTTCATGTAGTTTCTCTCTCTAATTCCAAGCCACATAATTTCTATATTCTGTTCTCAGGTCATTTCTTTATCCCATTCCTTCTGATCTAAGAATAACTGACCCATTCTATTGTATATTTTTACACTTATTTGATACTTTCCCTTGAATAGGTATAGAACACTACCTTCTTCCATGCACATTTCTCAATCATTTCAGGCTTTTCTAAGTTCTTGACCCCCTGATAGAAATTATTCTGCTATATTCTTGCCTGCATAATTTGATGTGCTGAGACTGCCCTCTTACCCTGACATATTTCATTATTATACTTTCTTTAACAGCATAAAACAATAGATCAAGAAAGAGAGAAGTCCCTGTAGTAACTTTTCACCTTCGATTAAATAAAATACTTTTATTCCAGAATCACTGCTTCTGTTGTTTGGTATCCCATTAATATTCTGGCATTTGTTTATTGTTACATTCCTTTACAGATTGCTGCATTGCATTTTTCAAATGTCTGCAATATCAAGAGGTGAGAGAGAAAAAAACTCAAGAAACTGGCTCAATTTATTCATATAAACACCTTTAATTCCTATCAAAATACTAATATTATGAAGTCTCTGGATGACATTGTATTCTATCTTGTTTGAGCCACAGTAATTCACTTCTTTATGTTATTTTTCTGAGACAAGTAATAAAATCTACTCTGTTATTTTGGTTTCTGACTTCAGTTTCAACTATTTTATTCATGTGTCATCACACATATTTTGGAGAAATAATTTCAAAGAAGAATTACCCTTTGTTATTCTGATCAGACTTTCAAAATCTGTTTTTTCCTGCCACAACCAAAAATGTACACAAAAGTTAATATCTGTTGCTAAAACTTAGAAAAATAAGATTTATGTACTTAGCATTAAGACTCCAAAGATTCAAAACAGTGCCAGGAAAATATCTGTTATTCTTTCTTTTTGCTTTACTTTTATCTAAGATGAAATGCTACCCAGATACTTAAGGTAGAATGATTTAAAAAAAAAAAAAAGAGCAACCAGATACAATAGATATCTACCGGAGTCATCATGAAAAATCTAAGTATAGAGATATTAATATATTATTTTATCTTTTATGTTGTTAAGATTCCTGCTTTGTCCAATTCAGTACTTTATTTGTATAATAATAACTGTATCTTAATACAAATTGTTAAACTAATAAATAGACTAAGTTTTGACACATATTGGAATAAAATATCACCACCATTAGAAGTTATGAAAATCACACACAACACATGTACACACACACACACAAACACACGCACACACAAAGTGAAGTTTGTATCTTTAGAGTGTTGTTTTCAAAACATTCTTTACAAAGAACTCAGTGTTTTAAGTATTTGAGGACTGTATGGCACAATAACATTACTGATGTGTACTGTAGATTCCAGGCAGAAGCTGCTCCTGGAAGATACTCAGAGCTCAAATAGACTGCACACTCATAATCACAAAACTGTGTTGTATTAGTCTGTTTTCATGCTACTGATAAAGACTTAGCTGAGACTGGGCCATTAACAAAGGAAATAGGTTTAATGGAGAACTCACAGTTCCATTTAATGGAAGCCTCACAATCATGGCAGAAGGCAAGGAGGAGAAAGACACATCTTAGGTGGATGGAGGCAGGTCAGGAGAGACTGCGTAGGGATACTCCTGTTTTTAAAACTATCACACCTCGTGAGACCCATTCACTATCACGAGAACAGCACAGGAAAGACCCACTCCATGATTCAATCATCTCCCACTGGGTCCTTCCCCAGAACACGTGGGAATTATGGGAATTACAAAATGAGATTTTGGTGAAGACACTGAGCCAAACCATATCGTCTATAAAAAGGTCAGCAATAGAAGTGGTTAAGTATGAAATTTCAGGGTCTGTTTTAGCTACTGGAAACGGGCATGGTGTTAAATTTTCATTGATTTGGTTAAGGTAATGTTTCATAATATTCTCGAACAAGGACAACTGTACCTGGTAGTTGCCAGAGGGGTACATAAGCATAGTCTAAATCTTTCAAAGGATTTTATATATAACAGTTTGGTTTCCGTTTAGATGCTGAGAACGACATAAACCTTTTTCTTTCAGCTTCAACTCAGCTTTCTTGTTTCTGATGTCCATAAGCAAAATTTAGCAGTCACCTCTAAAAGTTTCAGTTAGAGATATATTGGACCATCTGTTTCATTTGTTCCCTGATACTTGGAGATAACCCCTGGCATGAGAAGCCAGTACAACAGCTGTGATTTTGCTTGTAGTATGCTAGTCGTGCTATCAAGATTCCAAATCCTGGGGTATCGTAATGTTTTCCAAGGCCAGATGATTTCAATCAAGGTCAGTAGATTGTCCTCTGAGGACAGGGAAAAATAATAGTTTACGATATGATCACTCAGGTATGGCTACAATTAGCATTAATTTGTGACTTTTAGATATTGAAATTGATTTTGCCACTAAAGAAGAAAGTTTCAAAGTGAATAAGATATGCACACATGAATCTAGTAAATGTGAATGCTCAAAGCAAACCAACCAGATGCCTTACAAATATCTCCTCTCATTCATGTGATGGGTGTATAGTATGCATAAAAGTCATTGCTTAAACTCCTTTTATCAGTTTTCCCTAAATCACAACATTTAGTCCATGCAACTGCTCATTTGACTACTGGTAAATTCAGTGAAGGTCATATTTTACAGAGTCTCCTCTTCTACTGAGTTTTAGGTAAGCTGGAATATTTGGTCTTGAGTTCATATTGAACACCACTTGCCCAAGCCCACATAGCTGTTCTGAAGTGTTTCTTTTGTTCTTGTGCCATGCTTGAACACAGGAATGCTTTACTGGGGCTTTCAGTGCTTTTAGTGTTCTGGTCTGCTTTCTGTCCTCTGTTTGTCCACCCCATCCCCAGTTCTCCTGACATCAGTTCAGAGGGCCTGTCGTCTAAGACTTCACAGTGCATGTACTGCTGCCACAGGTAGACAGTTTCATCAGTGCTCACCCCTGATCCTCCATACTTCTTTCAAATCAATCAATGTGAGCAACCTTTCCTCTTGTCTTCTCACAACCTGGATGCATTTTCCAAAACAAATGTCTGGTAGAAGTTCTTTTCTGGAAGTAGTGCAAATATTTTGTTGCACTACTCCCAAAAGATAAGTCAAAATGACTATCTTTTGGGAATGAGAAAGAGTTTGCCACTTTGCTCATTCACTTGCAGCAACATAAATATGAAATAAACTACCTTCCCGCTTGTGGATGTATTCATGATGAAGAGGAAAAGCACAAAATATTTTACAAAACCTTTTACTTCAAAATATTTGTTTTCTATTAAAATATATTTTATGTATTAAATCCTCTTGAATAGGTTATTTATAAGCAGGGTTAGGTAATAAATTATATGTTCATCTTATTTATGAGTAACTAAAGTTCTCCTTTGTGTCATTAATTATTTAACTGTGAAGCCAATACATTCAGAATCAAAACTATTTTTTATTCAACTAAGAAAGACAGTTTTGATACTGTCAACCTACATTAATAGTTCAGGTGACAGTGAGGAATAGAATCTTCTAAATTTTCAGATTTCAGTATACTGATAAACAAAGTTCAAAGAATTTCACTAAACATGGCTTACCATCTTGTAGAAGTTTCTTAATGGGTAAAAAGCATGATTAACATATAATATTTTGCCCTAAATACAAGAAAGTAACATATTTTTAGAATTAATATCTAGCCAGGGCTTAGGACAGGCTTTAAAATATTGTATTACCGTGTAAGATTTAAGGAAAAGTTCTTATACTGCTGACATTTTAAAACTTGCCTGAAAAATTTGCCATTGGCATATTATAATCCTACTAGGAGGATTGAGTAGCAAAGCTTATCTCATTCTTGTTTCCTCTGGAAAAAAGGAAAACCAAGGAGATTTGATAAATAATTGGTGAATACTAAATGGCAGTGATCAGTATTAACTTAGGCTAATTGTTTCAATGTATGGCCAATTGACATAACACCACACGGGCTGAAATATTTATCTATGTTACAAGTTCAAGTTCATTGTGAGGGTGTACCATTTTTTTGAAATGAATCATCATCTGGACAACATGCCAAGCATTCTAAAAATACACAGGTCCCAGTTTCCTGGTTTATTTTGTTCACTTCTTAACTTATTAACCCATTTAATTTTAAATGACATATTATTATTTCCTATATTATTTATATTTTTTAGAAACAAATCTGCCAGAACAGAGAAACAAATTCAAATTCATTCTCATGACAGAGATAGAGAAAATTGACACTTGTACAAAAAAAAATATTCATTACATTTGTTGTCTTGTAAACAGCATCCTGGAGTTTCTCTCTGGTGTCACTTGAATTTATTTTAGTTCATACTATTTGAGGATAATGGCTGAAACCAAACAATGAAACCTTTAGTAAATTGAGAAGATGTTGTGGCTTCCAAAAATATGACAGCTTTTGTTTCTTCTTAAAAGTCCGTCTTCCATTGCAGGGATTTTTGGCATGCCTAAATTTATGTCCATTTGTTCATCTGTCACACAAATAGAAATGCATCCTTTAAGCAACAGGCAGAATATGGGATGCTGCAGGTGAAATAAAAGCATGACACATGGTTTCTGTTTAAATGTTCCTTACAAGCTAATCATGAGATCAGACATCTAATTCAAGTGGGGTGTGTGTGTGTCTGTGTTTGTGTGTGTGTGTGTGTGTGTGTGCATGCCATGCAAGAGGTACATATTTAGTACTGTAGAAGCATACACAGGAGAAATCACATGATTCTGCCTAGATAAATCAGAGAAAGTAATTTAAGAGGAAAATAATATAAGCTAAATCTTGAGGCTTTAAATCTTGATTTTGAAAAATTGGTCATCAGGAGTAAGGAGCACACCTGCTCAGAAGAAATATCATGAACTTACCCAGGGCAAACACTACTGTTTTTGACTTCTGGTAATTTTTATAAATTGGCTGAAATTAAGGTAACTAACCATCTTAGTTTGATCAATACTGAGAAATTTCCTGGAACGTGGGACTTTCAGTGCTAAAACAAGGACACACGTGAGCAAACTGAGATGACTGCTCACCCTAGATTAAATACAAGTTTTTTCCTACCTTTATCTTCTCCCTAATATTATTCTTATTTCTATGTCATACATTTCCAACATTAATCTATAATTATTTTTACATATTAATCTAATAATCCATTAAACCCAGCAAATCAATTAAAGACTTTCCCCTCTTTGTGTGATCTGCAAGGGTTTAAACTTCATTTTCTTTGGGAGTGGGTGGGGTGGAGAGATACTACATTCAAACTCCTTAGCATGGCAAAATCAACACAGGAAGGTAATGATGATAAGAATAATAATAGCTAACACAAATTGTTACTACTATGGGCCAGGAGTTGTTCTAAGCATTTTATGTAATGCATGTATTTAAACCTATAACAAACATGAGAGATGAGAATATCTGTGAAATTGTTACAGTGAGAAAACGGAGGCATTAAAATATCAAGTAACTTGTCCAAGTACTGAAACTGGAACTAAACACCAAAGCAATATGACTTTAGATTCAATCTTCTTCATTACACTACTAGATTTCCATATCAAAAGCTGAACTTTATATTCTGCAGTATTTAGAAGAAGTTGTAAGGTCAAACACGATTGGGTTTAAAAAATACTTTTGCATTCCTTTAATTTTTTATTAAGATGCAAAAGCTTTAAGGGGATTTAAAGACTATGAAGACAGTAGAAGTCTAGGAAAGAAAGGGAATGCTACTGGAAGTTATAAGAGGAAATCATCAAAGGGGAGGATTGGCCTTGAAAAAATTCTTCTTTCAGTGGAGGGAGATTAATGCTGTTATTCACTAGACTATAGCATAAAGAAATAGATTAAATATAGAATCTAGGAAGAATATGATCTCAATTTAAGTGAAACGACATGATTTTCCATAACTATATTCCTAAGAATTTCCTTTTGCAATGATAAAAAGGAGATTCAAAAGGGATACATCAGGTCTACGTGTAAGGCTTACTAGGGTAAAATGTTGTCAGTCAAGCTCATTGTCCTCTCGGGAATATTTTTCACGTCTCCTTCTGAATAAAACTCTTCCCTTAACATCTAGTACACTGTTTCTATTTCTCTAAATCATGCTCCTAGTCTCATTCCTGGATCTTACTCCCCTTTTATCAAATCTGTGTGTGCCCTAAAGGTTTATTCATGTGATTTTAATTCATGTGATTCATCAACAACTCCTTTCCTCTATCATTGCGGTAATATCAACTCATATTTTTGTTTCTCATCACAAATGTTTAGTTAAATTAATAATCATAGAAACTACAAATCTTGGATTTGTCAAAAATCTGTAAGATAATGTTTATAGTAGATTCTATTGCCATAGTTTTTACACAGAAAAATTACTAGTGATTTCTGAAAAATTTTCTTCTTGGCAGGAATAAGCAGTTCACTACTAATTTTTTCTGTAGTTATATCTACATGATAGTTAAACATTTCAACAGCAAAAAATTCTGCCATTTTAAATCTATAGTTTTATTAGTAGTATTTTTTTCTTTTGTTTATTTTTAAATTTCAATGTTGTCATTTACACTTCTAGTAGAAAAAACAGCCAAAATATTTTCTTCTAGACATAACCTTGCAGCATTATCCACTTTAAAATGGCATTGGATTGCCTAGACACAGCCTAAAAAAGAAATTATATTGTATCATCTAAGGAGAAATAAATTCATTTTGAGGAATGAATAGTTCAGAGGCTAGAGAGACACTCTCTGATTAATTGTACAAATAAAAAAAAGTCTTAGACCCTGGACAGATCACTTTAAGGCAACCTAGATTATTTTCTAATATGTACCTCAAAAACTTTTAGAGCAAGAGTACCCATTACCCAGTTCCAAAGACACTTCCATATTTTTAGGTATTTGTTACAGAAACACCCCACACTTAGTACCAAAATCTGCGTTAGTTTGCTAAGTGTGCCACAGTGAGTATTACAGACTGGGTGGTTCAAACAACAGAAATGTATTTTCTCACACTTCAACACTGAGTTGTCTCCTCACCGCCCTTACATTGCAGATGGTTGTCTTATTCCTCTGCCTTCACATGCTCATTTCTCTGTATCTGCACATGTGTGGTGTCTCTCTCTGTGTGTCCAGATTTCCTCTTCTTAAAGGATACACAACCATATTGGGTTAGGGATCACACTAAAGCCCTCATTTTAAATTAGTAACTTCTTTAGAGAACCAAATACAATTAAATTCTGAGGTACTAGGGGTTAGGACTTTCAAATACGAATTAATACGGAACAGAATTCAGCCTATAATATGCACTACTTTCAAGAAGTGCTGTATAATTAATAATGTTTAACACGTAGACATCTCTGTTATTTCAAAGAAACAAAAATTGAGATCAAGCAGTTAAGAGACTAGCTCAGAGTTACATAGCTTATTAGAAGTATAGTCAGGACTGGTTTTTAATATTTTTTTTCCTATTCTTCTATCCATCTTTCTTTGCTTTCTTTTTCTTTTTTGAGCTGGAGTCTTGCTCTGGTCCCCAGGCTGGAGTGCAGTGGTTGCAGTGGTGTGATCTCAGCTCACTGCAACCTCCGCCTCCCAGGTTCCAGTGATTCTCCTGCCTCAGCCTCCTGAGTAGCTGGGATACAGGCACCTGCCACCACGGCCACAATTCTTATATTTTCAGTAGAGACGGGGTTTCACCATGTTAACCAGGCTGGTGTCGAACTCCTGACCTCAAGTGATCTGCCTGCCTCAGCCTCCCAAAATATTGGGATTACAGGCATGAGCCACCACGCCTGGCCTATTCTCTACCTTATCTTTCTTTTTCTCAAATTCTTTCTGAAGAGATTCTTTTCACTACCATGCTTCTAATACTATATAAATATACTTCCACTCTGGATTTGAATTTCCAGCTTCATCCTAACTCTGTCACTGAGCTCCAAACCCACATGTCTACTGACCACTGGAGATCTCTACTCGGGTGCCCCCAGACTCCTCAAATCCAATTCCACTAGTCCCCAAAATATCTTGCTTTTTATATTTTATGTCCTTAAACTCCTTCTCCTTTGAAACAAATATCTGAATCACTCAGCACTTACCTTGTCTAAAGCTAGAAATCCTAATACCGTTCTTAATTTCTTCCTTTACCACGCCCCTCATATACAATCAATCACTATGTCTCATTTCTTCTACCTTCTAAAAAATCTCAAATGGGCCCAATCCTTTTTTATCAGCTCTTCTTCAGTTCCCAGAATTTATTTTCTTGCCTCCTGGCTTTTGTATATGTTATTCTTCTGATAGAGAAATAGTCAACTTTACATGTCACTAATTTCATATCATTGTGCTCTGCTTTAAACTTAGACATAGCTGTTTATAGAAAAACTTTGCTGTTCACATTGGATTAGTTCCCTCTCCACATGCTCTATTCCTGCTACACTGCAGCTACCATGGCACTTAGTGCTCTCGATTCTGGGGGCCTGAACATTTGCCAGGCTACTCACCCCCTCAGTAGACTGGCGATTCCTGTAGGACAGAAGCTATGAGTTCTTATCAATATCTCCATAATGTTTCTTTTTGAGAGGAGGTAATAATCACATAAGCATTACTTGTGGTGAATGAATTTGGGTCTATATAATTTTAATGAAATATTTATTCTATTTTATTAGGCTGTTATATCTTTGGCAAAAATTATTGAAGACACAGGTAGACAATTTATATAAAAACAGATTTAATTTTTGGCAGTACATCTACCCAAGATAACATGTAGAAAATAAGATTCAGCATATAGAGATATATCTTTATGAGTCTTGTATCTTGGTTTCTTTTATTTTTTCCTGAAAATCAGATTGAGGGATATAACTTAGTAAAAGTGTCTCAGTTCATTTTGTCTGCCCTGGCACTTTAAAATTCATTTAGGTTTTGAAAAATGTATGCTTAAGGATCATGAACACGTTTAACAACATTAGTGTGCAGTGATAAAAAATATATGAGAACGAAAGGAACAGTAGCTCAAATTAAAATTTGAGGACCATATAACATTTTAAAAATTTGTATACTAAATTACGATGAAATGAAAGTGACATAAACATCCTGAAAAGTGGTTACGCACTATATTTAAACTTATTAGCAATTCTGGCAGGCCAAACAGGCAGGGAATTTTGGATAAAGGTGTCTATTACAGAGTGATCTGCAATCTGATCACTGAGGCAGAGCTGCAGGAAAACCTCAGAGAAAACCTAGGTCAAATCTCATTCAAGTTGTCTTAGCCATGACATCATTCAACTTAAAGAAGTAAAGGCACAGAATTTAAAATATTTCCTATATACATATTTTCATAATGCTATATCTTTATATTTTATTTTAAGGATTTTTATATATGGATCATAAATGAAAGGAATACTCCTTCTAATAGCTGAGGCATCTGTGAAAAGCCAGGTGCAAGTATAGAGAAAATGTCTGAATGTGTAATAGAGTGGAAAATTAGGTTAAAATAGGCATTAGTGTTTTGCCTTGTTCTTTATTTTATATTTTCCCCAGATCTCTTCAGTAAGGCAGCAATAAGGAAGAGGTGATAGAGACAGTGTAGAGGTAGGAGTTTTGATGCTGATTTCCTTACCGAGGAGAAGATATGTTGTTTGTGTGTATATATATGATATATATATACATATGTTTTATATATGTATATGATATATATATGTTTGATATATATATGATATATATGTCGTATATATATAACATAAAATATAAGTTTTATATATATATATATATATATATATACTTGAATGGATTGGAAAGGGAGGGACCTTTTTAGAGGTTGAAAAAAGCTTTAACAATGTGTATGCCTGATAGATCCTTTACCCATATTTCCCAATTTGCCTTTTAAATATATTATTTTTACATTGGTTTAGATTTCTGCCAGAAATCGACTGGATGGTCCATTGGATGATTCTCATTACCAAGATGTGGGCTGTAATGTATTAAAGGAGGTATTATTGCAAGAAAAAGTACATATGCCTAAGCATTTAACCTCTCAGTGATCGTCCTCCAATGCCACTTTTGCCCTCAAGTTGATTAGGAAAATCCAGGAGACCACCAAATAATGTTCATTTTTAAACAGGTTTGCTATTTCTAACTTTGTCTGCCATTCTGCTCTTCTATAGAAGGAATCATTTGAAGGCTTTTACCATGGATCCCAGCTGACCCCATGCTGGTACCCTTAAAGCCCAAATTCTGATTGAGTGAGGTTCCTGGGCAATACTATAGCAGCAACTGTTCTTACTATAATAATTCTTCAATCTTGTATATGAAGGCTAACTACCTTATGTGATGAGGTAATGAAATGTAAATAATAATGTGTGTTTTTGGCAGTGGTGGAGTGTACAGGAAAGAGGGGCTCTGTATGACTTCTGAAGAAGTCATTACTCATAATCAATGTTCTAACAAGCTAAAGTTACATTTTCTTCACATCAGCAATTGAAAAGTCTATTGTAAGTTGATAGACCCGGAACAATGTTATATATAATATATATGTAATTCATTTACAAATGTTTGTGTTTATGAATACTCTGTTAGCCTCTCACTCTTTCCTAGAAGACTAATCTATAGAAAAATCATCTTGAATTATTTTTTAAATTGCCATTCCTGTCAGTGAGTATGTGTGATATGGTTTGGCTGTGTCCCTACCCAAATCTCATCTTGAACTGTGGTTCTCATAATTCCCAAGTGTTGTGGGAGGGACCAGATGGGAAGTGATTGGATCATGGAGGCAGTTTTCCCTGCTGTTCTGGTGATAGTGAGTGAGTTGTCATGAGATCTAATGGTTCTATAAACATCTGGCATTTCCCTTGCTTGCACTTATTCTCTCTCTTGCCACCCTGTGAAGAGGTGCCTTCTGCCATGATTGTTAGTTTCCTGAGGTCTCCCCAGTCACGTGGAAATGTGAGTCAATTAAACCTACTTTCTTTATAAATTACTCAGTCTCAGGTACTTTTTCATAGCATTGTGAGAATGGATTAATACAGTAAATTGGTATGAGGAAGTGGGGTGCTGAATTAAGGATACCCAAAAATGTGGAAGTTACTTTGGAACTGGGTAACAGGCAGAGGTTGGAACAGTTTGGAGGACTCAGAAGAAGGCAGAAAAATGTGGGAAAGTTTGGAACTTCCTAGAGACTTGTTGAATGGCTTTGACCAAAGTGTTGAGAGTGATATGGACAATGAAGTCCAGGCTGAGATGGTCTCAGATGGAGATGAAAAACTTCTTGGGAATTGGAGTAAAGGTCACTCTTGTATTGCTTTAGCATTGAGACTGGTGGCTTTTTACCCCTGCCCTAGAGATCTGTGAAACTTTGAACTTGAGAGAGATAATTTAGGATAACTGGCAGAAGAAATTTCTAAGCTGCAAAGCATTCAAGAGGTGACACAGCATAAGAGTTCAGAAAATTTGCATCCTGGTAATGCAGTGGAAAAGAAAAACCTGTTTCCTTAGGTGAAACTCAAGCCAGTTGCAGAAATTTGCATAAGTAATGAGGAGCCAAATGATAATCACCAGGATAATGGAGAAAATGTCTTCAGGGGATGTCAGAGACCTTCATGGCAGCCTCTACTACCACAGACCTGGAGGCCTAGAAGGGAGAAATGGTTTCCTGAGCTGAGTTCAGGGCCCCCATGCTGTGTGCACCCTCAGAACTTGGAGCCCTGCATCCCAGCCACTCCAGCCTTGGCTAAAAGTGGCCAAGTTGCAGCTCAGGTCATTGCTTCAGAGGGTGCAACCCCAAAGCATTGGGAGCCTCCATGTGGTATTGGGCCTGCAGGTGTGAAAAAGACAAGAATTGAGGTTTGGGAATCTCCACCTAGATTCTAAAGGATGTGTGGAAACACCTGGGTATCCAGGCAGAAGTCTGCTGAAGGGGTGGAATCCTCATGGGGAACCTCTGCTAGGGCAGTGCAGAAGGGAAATGTGAGCCCACACATGGATTCCTCACTGGGGCACTGCCTAGTGTAGCTATGAGAAGAGGGCCACAGTCCTTCAGACCCCAGAATGATAGACCCACTGACAGCTTGTGCTGCATGCCTGGAAAAGCCACAGACACTCAGTGCCAGCCATAAAAACAACTGAAAGAAGGACTGTACCCTGCAAAGTCACAGGGACAAAGCTGCCTAAGGCTATGGGACCCTACCTCTTGCATCAGCATGACCTGGATGAAAGACATTGAATCAAAAAAAGTCATTTTGGAACCTTAAGGTTTAATGACTGCCCTATTGGATTTCAGACTTGCATGGGGCCTGCATCCCCTTTGTTTTGACCAATCTCTCCCATTGGGAATGTGTGTATTTACCCAATACCTATATCCCTATTGTATCTAGAAAGTAACTAACTTGCTTTCGATTTTACAGGCTCATAGGCAGAAGGGACTTGTCTTGTCTCAGATGAGACTTTATAGTTAGGCTTTTGGATTAATGCTTGAATTAATTTGGGGAAGTGTTCAAAAGGCATTATTGTGTTTCGAAATGTGAGGACATGAAATTTAGGAAGGGCCAGGTGCAGAATAATATGGTTTGGCTCTGTGTCCCCACCCAAAATTTATCTTGAATTGTAGTCACCATAATCCTTACATGTTATGGAAGGGACCCGGTGGGAAGTGAGTGGACATGGAGACAGTTTCCTCCATACTGTTCTGGCGATAGTAAGTGAGTTCTCATGAGATCTGATGGTTTGGTGAGTGTCTGGCATTTTCCCTGCTTGCACTCATTCTCTCTCCTGCCACCCTGTGAAGAGGTAACTTCTGCCATGTTTTCTTAAGACCTCTCTAGCCATGTGTAACTGTGAGTCAACTGCGTTTCCTGAGACCTCTCTAGCCATGTGTAACTGTGAGTCAGTTAAACCTCTTTTCTTGATCAATTACCCAGTCTCAGGTATTTATTCATAGCAGCATGAAAACTAATTAATATAATATGTATGTGTGTATGTGTACATATGTGTGTGTGTATGTGTGTATGTATGTATGATTTATAGTAATAGATCATATTATGTGGCCATATGAATAGTTAAAATATGAAAAAAAGACTTAAAGTGATGAATTAGGTCTTCTCTGGACCCATGGTGTTCACATTCACTGCCATAAAGTGAAATGGTAACTTTTTTGAAATTTCCAGAACCAGTATAAAAACTGACTTGAGTAGCTAAAAGACAACCCAAACCCCAAGAAATACTCTGAGCAGAGAAAAATGATCCACATCATTAATTTTATTTATTAATCAAGAATAAGCTAAAAAAAAACCAAGAAATCTAAATTCTGAAGAAAGGTGAACAAAAAGTATAAGAATTAAAGTGTCACCTAAGACTACAACACTAGATTTACAAGCAGCCTGTATAATTAGCTCCTGCCCATTCCTTCCAGATCCCCTCAACCCCTGCTTCCCAAAGAGTCACTACAAACACACAGACACAGGCACACATACATCACCTTTGCTCACTCTCTCTGCTTACTCTCTCTGAGACACTAAGTAGGACCTGGGTAAATGAAGAAATTTATATCTTTAGCTTATTAGGGTAAAATAGCATACCTCTCACATAAAGGACTAAATGTATTCAGGTTGCTTTTAGAGAGATACATTATAAATCAACACAATAGCTCCTAGATTCCCAAGGTAGCAAGATTGAGAGTTTCAATATAACTAAGAAAAGAAAAGATCAATCACAACATGGTCACAGTGGTAGTCATGAAAAAGTGACATTACCAAGACCTTGCAAACTCCATCCACATAAATTAAATATTTTGTCTTAGGGAAGATTTATCCACATTATGCAAATAGCTGTGTTAGAATATTTGGGCATAAAGCTATTAAACATTAAAATCCTGTAATTCACTACTTTTGCTCTCATTTCAGACTTTCTAAGCATCCGTGTGATAACTGAGGTAGCTTCCTATAGAGAGAGGTCAGGCTAGTCAGGCCTTCATGAACACTGAGCCTGCTGACGGGACATTTCTTATTTTAATGTAATACACTAGAATCCTGGTTTATACAGTTCACTATCTTAAGGTTATATCTCCTTGAATCACTCAGTTTCAGTATGCTGGAAAAACAGCATTTTCTGGATCTGCCCAGCTGAGGTCAGGTAAAGGATCAGGTAAATATCACTTCACTTCATCTTATAAAGTCTAGACTTTTCCAGCAAACCTCTGGCTTCATTGTCCATCTATCTTTAAAATTTCAAAAATATCTACTTTGTTGGTTTATGATGGGTATTAAACAGGATTATGTGTAAAATGAGCCTGGCCCAGTGCATTTTATTTAAGGCTCATATAACATTTCTTCTCTTTCTGAACTTGAGGGCCCATAAAACAACTTTAACTTTGTGGCACTCTGGTGCTCTTCCTGCCTCAACTGGAAAAACTTAATGCCCCAAACTAAGCTGAGAAGTATGCCAGTCTACAGTGGTTTTAAAATAATACGATTTTTCTTTATTGTAAAAGCAAAAGACATATTTAATTCAGACACATAGAGAGCTATAAAAGGAGAAATAAAATCATTCATAAACAGTAGCATACTAGTAAATGTTTAACAATTGGCTCTTTAGGGAAAAATAACATATATGTTGATATACTTACACAAGTTTTGGTGATACACAAATGATAATAAAATATATACTACTCTTTATCATAAATTATATCTAATCTATTAATTGGATTTTTTTTGCCAAATTCTTTTATCTATAGACAAACTCTGGTGGTAATCCAAACATGATTCAACAAATGGAGTTTTATCCCAGTCATCTATTACTTTTTCTAATAAAGTTGTTGTCATTAAATCTAGATTTTGTGGGTGACAATTGTTTGAGTCTTGGCATGTTAAAAGTTTCATTAATTTGACTTTATATCTGGATAAGAATATAGCTGGGTATAGGAATCTAGGTTCAGATTATGTCTATCCATAAATTTAAGGTTATTGTCCACTGACTTCTCCATTTGTACTCTTGTCACTAAGAAGTACAATATAGTCTCTTCTCTATTGTCAGCAGCCGGGTTTTAGTCATTGAAAAAAATGAAGAATTTTTGAAACTTTTGGCTTATTAAAATTTTTGTTAGAAGAACTTGCAGTCTGCATCATTTCTATTTTATGTGAATAGAGTCTGTTTATTAATTTCTCTTGATACTCAGAGGTTTTTGTTTGTTTGTTTGTTTTTAGAGTCTCACTGTGTTACTCAGACTGGTCTCAAACTCGTGGCCTCAATTGATCCTCCGCTCTCAGTCTCCCAAATTGCTGGATTACAGGTGTGAACCACTGTGCTCAGAAGGGCTACTTTTACATTTGGGGGGAATTGTTTTATATCTCATATAAATATATATGTATTTTTTATTTTTTATTTTTTTTATTTTTTTGAGATGGAGTCTCACTTTGTCACTCAGGCTGAAATGTAGTGACATGATCTCTACTCACTGCAACCTCTGCCTCCCAGGTTCAAGCGATTTTCCTGCCTCAGCCTCCCAAGTGGCTGGGACTGCAGGTGTACATCACCACATCTGGCTAATTTTTTGTCAATTTAGTAGAGATGGGCTTTCACTGTGTTGCCCAAGCTGGTCTCGAACTCTGCAGCTCAGGCAATCCACCTGCCTCGGCCTCCCAAAGTGCTGGGATTACAGGCATGAGCCACATGCCTGGTCTTCAGTTATATTTTTAAAATATTTTCATTTTTTTTGTCTTCTCCTGATATTTCTCTGAAATAAATTCCAGAGCTATTAGATCTGTCCTCTCAGATAAACTATTAATCATACTAACCTTCTTTTTTTGTATTTTTGCTCAATTTTCTGAGCCCTATCCTTCATTTTATTTTTACTTTTAAGGGAGTTTAGAGGTGGTCTGTACAGCTACCAGTAAAAGAGGGGATGGCAAAGGAGCCTGGCTTCTGATGTTATCAAAGATTGCACTATAATAATACGTGTTACTTACATGCCTAGATTTTCTCAGTTTACTAGAGATTTATTTTTTTATCTTACCAATGCTGTTATTTTCATATACTCAATCAATATTTTTAGATTGTTCATTTATTGCAATTACAACATTATTGTTCTTAATATTGAACATGGGAGCCTATTATTTCTCAGTGCAATATTCTCTGAATTGTTTATCTCTGAGAAAAACAAATTATTTTTAAAGTAATATTTATGAAAACAAAACCTGTTTACTTCTATGTCAGTCCTTTAGTTTTCTGTCTTTATCATTCATAATTTTGTGTTTCCTTGGTTTGGTATTACTAATGTATCCATGTTTATAAATGATAGGCTAGAATGCTAGAATAATCAACAGATGTATGGAGTTCTTTAAAATTGTGCATATCTATTTATTCAATTAGCTTTGCTCATGCAAGGGAGGGTTCTCTGCTGGCTCTGTGCATATGATGGGGCATGCTCTTTAGTCAGCACACTCTCCTTCAGACCACACAAAAGGAAGGAGGCAGCTACCAAAAATATGGTGCACTTCAATCTGAAAATTGAGCTTTTTAGTATATTTCACTACAGAGTGAAACTAATGTTCTTTTTTGTTCTTCCTTTCTTCATTTGCTGTGGGGATCTGGACTTACACGATACGCTTTAAAGATGTTTATATTTTTATGTAGCAAAATTTTTCATTCTTGTGTCTATTTTTTTTCTTTATTCTTTCTTTTTATTTCAATAGGTTTTTGGGGAACAAGCATTGTTTGGTTACAGGAATATGTTCTTTAGTATTGATTTTTGAGATTTTGGTGTACCCATCACCCTAGCAGTGTACGCTGTACCCAATGTGTAGCCTTTTATCCCTCACCCACCTCCCACCCTTGCCCCAAGTCCCCAAAGTTCATTGTATTACATTTACGTCTTTGCGTCCTCCTAGCTCATTTCCCACTAATGAGTGAGTAAATCCAATGTTTAGTTTTCCATTCATGAGTTACTTCACTTAGAATATTGGTCTCCAGGCTGTGTGTGGTGGCTCACACCTGTAATTCCAGCACTTTGGGAGGCTGAGGCACTTGGATTGCCTAAGGTCAGAAATTCGAGACCAGCCTGATCAGTATGATGAAACCCCGTCTCTAATAAAAATACAAAAATTGGCTGGACATGGTGAATCAGCCACTGTGCTACACTCTAGCTTGGTGGCAGAGCAAGACTCTGTCTCAAATATGTGTGTGTGTGTGTGTGTGTGTGTGTGTGTGTCTGTGTGTGTGTGTGTGTGTGTACACATATGCAATTAACCACAATAATAGGTAAATAAAATAAATAAAAAGTAAATGAATGTTTTGCAAAACAGTGGCAAAAAGTAATAAAATTCACAATGTTAAAGAAACCACCACAAAGATTATTTTTATCCAGTATTTGTTTATAATAACACACATTTGGAACTGCCTAATATTAATAACTGAGATTTCACATGACTAAGTTAAGCTACACTCAAGCAATGAATAGTAAAAGTTTGAAAAGCAAGATAAATATTAACATTGACTGATGGAGAACATTCTTTAATTGTTAAATAATAAAAGTATGTTACAGCTTTGAATGCTGTTCATATCAAAGTATGTACATGAATGTAAGTACCTGGCCATGTGTGCATACATAGAAATTCTTTTCTTTTTTTTTTTTTGATGGAGTCTCACTCTGTTGCCAGGCTGGAGTGCAGTGGCGCAATCTAGACTCACTGCAACATCTGCCTCCCAGGTTCAAGCAATTCTTTGCCTCAGCCTCCCTAGTTGCTGGGATTACAGGAGCCTGCCACCATGCCTGGCTAATTTTTTTTTTCTATTCTTAGTAGAGACAGGCTTTCACCATCTTGGCCCGGCTGGTCTTGAACTCCTCACCTTGTGATCCACCCACCTCACCCAGCCCACCCAAAGTGCTGGGATTACAGGCATAAGCCACCGCACCTGGCATTCAAGAGGTGACAGATCATAAAAGTTTGAAAAATCTGCAGCCTGATGATGATGCAGTAGAAAAGAAAAACCTATTTTCTAGGGGTAAATTCAACCCAGCTGCCAAGATTTGCATAAGTAATGAGGAGCCAAATGCTAATCACCAAGACAATGGGGAAAATGTCTCCAGGGATTGTCAGAGACCTTCTCAGCAGTCTTTCCCATCACAAGCCAGGGAGCGTAGGAGGAAAAAATGGTTTCATGGGCTGGGTTCAGGGTCCCCCTGATGTGTGCAACCTTGTGACTTTGTACCCTTATCACAGCTGCTCCAAACATGTTTAAAAGGGGCCAGGGTACAGCTCAGGCCATGGCTTCAGAGGATGCAAGACCCAAGACTTGGCAGCTTCCATGTGGTGTTGTTTGTGGGTGCACAGAAATCAAGAATTGAGGTTTGGGAACCTCCACCTAGATTTCAGAGGATGTATGGAAATGCCTTGATGTACAGGTATAAGTTTGCAGCAAAGGCAGGCCATCATGGAGAACCTCTGCTAGGGCAGTGAAGAAGGAAAATGTGGGATTGGAACCCACATACAGAGTCCCAAATGTGGTACTCTCTACTGGAGCCATGAGAGAAGGGCCACCATCCTTCAGACCCCACAATTGTAGATCCACTGACAACTTGCACCATGCACCTGGAAAGGCCACAGACACTCAATGCCAGCCAGTTAAAGCATCCAGGAATGGGACTGTACCCTTCAAAGACACAGGGGCTAAGTTTTCCAAGGCTGTGGGAGTCCACCTCTTGAATCAATGTGACCTAGATGTGACACACAGAGCCACAGGAGATCATTTTGCAACTCTAAAGTTTAGTGATGCCCTGTTGGATTTTGGGCTTTAATGGGGCCCATAGCCCCTTTGTTTTGGCCAACTTCTCCCATTTGGAATGGGCATATTTACCCAGTGTCTTTACCCCCATTGTATCTAGAAAGTAACTGACTTGCTTTCAAATTTACTGGCTCATAGGCAGAAGGGACTTGCTTTGTCTCAGATGAAACTTTTGACTTAAACTTTGGGATTAATACTGGAATGAGCTAAGACTTTGGGGGACTGTTGAAAAGGCATGATACTGTTTGTGAGGACATGACACTTGGGAGGGAACAGGGGTAGAATGATACAGTTTTGCTCTGTGTCCCCACCAAAATCTCATCTTGAATTGTAATTCTCATAATCCTCGCATGCCATGGGAGGGACCCAGTAGGAGGTAATTGAATCCTGGGGCAGTTCTCTCATGCTGTTCATGTGACAGTGAGTGAGTTCTCACAAGATCTGATGGCTTTATAGGGGGCCTTTTCCCACTTCACTTAACACTGCCACCAGGTGAAGAAGGATGTGTTTGCTTCTTCTTCCACCATAATTGTAAGTTTGCTGAGGCCTCCCAAGCCATGTGGAACAGTGAGTCAATTAAACCTCTTTCTGTATAAATTATCCAGTCTTGTTTTTGTTTCTATAGCAGCGTGAGAATTAATTAATACAATAAATAAATAAATATATACGCACACACATGTGCATGTACACACACACACACACACACACACCATGACCAAGTAATCAAGCAAAGTCTGTTTCAGGGATAAGGACAAGATGGTTTCAATATTCACAAATATAAATCAATATCATTTATATGATTATAAACAAAACAGGTTAAAGAAGGAAACAGGTTAAAGAAGGAAAATCACATAATTATGCCAATTGATGCGGAAAAAGCAGCACTCATCCATGATAAATAGTTCTCAGAAAAACAGAAACAGAGAGAAACTTCCTCAACATGATAAAGGCATTAAAAAATTGATATCTAATTTAGCACTTAGTTGTGAACAGATGAGAAAGGAAAAAATAAAACTGCTCTTATTTACAGATGACATAATTATCTACATAAAGATAAAACAAAAAATCTACAAGAAGATAGCTTCTAGAGTCAATATGTAAGTTCACATAAATATATGAAAATAAATTGCATTTGTATACTAGCAACAAACTTGTCAAAATATCCAATCAATATTCTGGTCACGATATTAATATAGTTTTACAACATGTTAATATTGGGGAAAACTGGGTGAAGGAACAAGGGATCTTTCTCTGTTATTTCTAAGAACTACATATAAATCTACAATTATCCCAAAATAAAAGTTTAAATTCAAAAGCTGTTTCTTTATATTTTAACTATTGACAATGGCCTGTTTCTATTTGGAGAAAATTTTTACTCTTTTTTTTTTTTCCTATTGCTTTTTCTGTCTAATTATGTATTAGCATTATAATGAGTAAAAATTATTTTTACTTCAGAAAAAAAGCAAGCAAAATATGCAAAAACATAATTATAAAGAAAAACAAAGCCGGGCGTGGTAGCTCATGCCTGTCATCCCAACACTGTGGGAGGCTGTGGCGAGCAGATCACGAGGTCAGCCTGCCCAACATAGTTAAACCCTATCTCTACTAAAAATAGACAAATTAGCTGGGCGTGGTGGCGGGCGCCTGTAACCCGAGCTAGTAGGTAGGCTGAGGCAGGAGAATTTCTTGAACCTGGGACATGGAGGTTGCAGTGAGCAGAGACCATGCCATTGCACTCCAGCCTGAGCCACAGAGTTAGACTCCATCTCAAAAAAAAAAAAGAAAAGAAAAGAAAAAGGAAAAAGAAAAACATATACATCACAAAAAAATGCTTCATGAATAAATTGCAAATCTCAGGTAGTGCTAGATAGGGTAGTTCTAGTACGGATGTTTAAAAAATATGTAGATGTAACGTGAATAGAATCAAAAAGATTGTCTCCATGGAGCTGAAGTAACATTTTAAGAAGAATAGCATACTTAAAATATATTTTAAAAAATAATTTTCCTTCAAAAAAATGAAGCTTGGGAGCATCTTTTAATTTTATTTGTACATTTAATTAGAAAGGAATTTAGAAGATCTGATGGCAAATATCTGATTATCATGTGAATATGGAAAGCGGGCCAGAAGTTACACTGAATATTCTGTTAGCTCTCAAGAGCAAAGCGAAAAACAATCCTCCTAGAGATTCAGCCTTTGCAGTGAAAAAACCTAAACATACATTGCATCATTGTGTAGCAGAGACTAATGTTAGAGAAGGCAAATGGAGAATCCCAACAACACCCACATTAGAGTTATAAATAAGTCTGCGCAATGGAGGTTTCTGATTTTGATGTAAAATTTGGTGGAGATGAATCGCTGAGGCACAGTTTAAAGATGGTGTATAAAGTATGAATACTACAGTATCCTTTGACATTCCCTTTTTGAACATGCAGCTTAAAGCAGATATTTTCCATTCCAAGTAAAGGAACTAAATTAAAAATAGGTTAATCTAAACATGGGATGGATTGGAAGGATATGAGATAGCTGCAAAAATTAAAGGAAGAAGTACAGGAACAGGGCATCTCAGAGGCTTTAGAGAATGAATCTAAGATTTAATCTTATAAGACTCCTTCTGCTTCTTACATACTTCTTGGGCTTTGTCACTTGAAAAGGACTTGATCCTTGGGAGGTTTTTTTAAACTACACTTAATACATGATATCCAGAAGAGAAGAGAAAATTCTTCCTCCTAGTTCTACTTAGAAAAACCCCACAGAACTCTGTTTTTCCTAACTTGAATCATATGACTACTCCTATCCTGGCAATTTGGCCAGATTAATGAACGCTAACTATAACTCACCTCACTTATGTCACATATTCAACCTACAAGAAGGAGAAAGAAATGTTTTGGGCAGACTAAAATAATGTGTTCTATAGGGACAACATTATAAGCAGGTTCAGAGGAAAGTAACATAAGGATAACCTGACTTGAGAAAGAAAGTGAGAAAATAGCCAGAGGGTTCTTTCCCTTGTTTTATTTTTGCCACAGTTTTTCCACTGGAGCACTTAAATAAATATTCTTCCTTTTTATTCATAAAATAAAATGTATTGAATGGGAAAAATTTCAAAAAATGGACTCTTACCTTATATTTTATTATAGTAAACATAAAAGCAAATTGCACCTTTTCAATAATGAAAATAAATAGTAGACATAGTACTTGGTAATAATTGGTAGGGAAATAATTACTATGGCTATGGCTTGAAAGTATTTGTTCCTTCCAAAACTCAAGTTGAAATTTAATCCCCAATGCAACAATGTTGAGAGATGAGAGCTAATGGGAGATTTTTGGTAAAGAGGGTTCAATTCTCATGAACGGATTAATGCTACAATAAAAATGACTTGTTAAGTGAGTTCTTTCTCTTTGGCTTTTCTACCACATGAGGATACAACACTTGTATCCATAGCAAGAAGGCCCTCACTGGACACCAGGTACCAGAACCTTAATATTTAACCTCTCAGTGGTTAAAAAGAACAGTAAGAAATAAATCTCTGTCCTTTACAAATTACTCAGTTTGTCGTATGTACCCAAAAGAATATAAATCATTCTACCGTAAAGACACATTCACATGTATGCTTATTGCAGCACCACTCACAATAGCAAGGACATGGAATCAACCCAAATACCCATCAGTGATAGACTAGATAAAGAAAATGTGATACCTATACATTATGGAATACTATGCAGCCATGAAAAAAATGAGATTATGTCCTTTGCAGGGACATGGATGAAGCTGGAAGCATCATCCTCAGCAAACTAACACAGGAACAGAAAACCAAACACTGTGTGTTCTCGCTCATAAGTGGGATTTGAACATTGAGAACATGTGGACATAGCGAGGGATACATCACACACCAGGGCCTATTGGGGGGTGAGGGGTCAGGGGAGGGAACTTATAGGATGGGTCATTAGGTGCAGCAAACAACCATGGCATTCGTGTACCTATGCAACAAACCTGCATGTTATACACATATATATCATTTTTTTAAGAAGAAATTAAGAAAAAAGAAAGCACAAATTACCCAGTTTGTCATATTTTGTTATGATAGCACAAAACTAAGACAGAAATGGGTACCAGGAGTGGGGAATTGCTATGACAACTAAAAACGTGGAAGCGGCTTTGGAACTGGGTAATAAATAGAGGATAAAATAATTTGAAGGAACAATATAGAAAAAACCTATATTTCATGAACAGCATAAAAGATGATTCTTGTGAGGGCTCAGAAGAGAATAACTGTAGAGGGTGTCTAATTCTTAGACATTTATCTAGGTGGTTGTGAAGAGAATGTTGGTAGAGATATGTACACTAAAGGCCATTCTGATAAGGTCTCATGGAAATGAGGAACAAAGCATTGGGAACTGGAGGAAAAGCCATCTGTGATAGTTAATATTGAGTGTCAACTTGATTGGATTGAAGGATGCAAAGTATTGTTCCTGGGTGTGTCTGTGAGCGCGTTGCCAAAGGAGATTAACATTAGGGTCAGTGGACTAGGAGAGGCAGACGCACCCTCAATCTGGGTGGGCACCATATAATTAGCTACCTGTGCAGGTAGAATAAAACAGGCAGAAGAAATTGGAAAGAGTTTTGTAAGAAGGGATTTAATGAACTCACAGTTTCACATGGCTGGGGGTGACCTCACAGTCATGGCAGACGGCAAAGGAGGAGAAAGGCATGGCTTACATGGCAGCAGGCAAGAGAATGAGTGTCAGCAGAGGAGATGCCGGACACTTATAAAGCCATCAGATCTCATGAGAACTCACTCACTATCATAAGAGCAGTATGGGGAAAGTTGCCACCTCATCCTGCCCTTGACATCCTGGGGATTATTACAATTCAAAGTGAGATTTGAGTGGGGACACAGAACCAAACCATATCAGACTTTTGCCAGAGGCTCTTGTCCCTGTTTTTGAGGTTTTGGGACTTGGACTGGCTTCCTTGCTCTTCAGCTTGCAGACACCTATTGTGGGACTTCATCTCTTGATCATGTAAGTCAATACGATTGAACAAACTCCCTCTCATATATACATCTATTCTATTCGTTCTGTCCCTCTAGAGAAGTCTGATTAATGCACCACCTTCATTATAAAATGGCAAAAATAAAAATAAACAAACAAACCTTGGCTGAATTTTGTCCAAGCCCACAGGCTTTGTAGAAGGCAGAATTTAAGAGTAATGAACCATGATATTTGGGAGAAGAAATTTCTAAACAGCAAAATAGTGAAGGATCTGCATGGCTTCTTTTAGCTTCTTATAGTAAAATTCAAGAACTGGAAATAAAGAAGGAATTTGTAATTAAAATGGAAACAGAACACAAAATTTTTTTAAATTTTCATCCCAGTCATGTAAGAAATTAAAAAAGCAACTTTAGGAAAATAAAAAACTAAGGGTGTGGCCAAAGGCCATTTCATAAGGATATTAATATCAGTAGAAGGAATCCTGGTACTATTCATCAAAACAAGGAAGGAATGACCCTGAAGGCATTTTGGAGTCTTTTGAGGCTGCAACACCTATCACAGGCCCAGAGCGCCAGAGCCTTGAGGGCAGAAAGTTTTTAAGAGAAGATCCTAGGGCACATGTGTGACCTCGGGGCTCACTACACAGAAACCACTGTAGATTGCTGCTGTCTGCATTCCACTGTAGTGCTTTTTGGCCTCTGCAGCTGTAGTTCAAGCATACTCAAGTGCAGCTGAAGGAAAGCTTCAGAGATTGGAAGTGTTAAGCCTTGGTGGTGTCTACATGGTGCTAATTCTGCAGGCACACAAAGTGATAGAGAAAAGCTTCCTCTATCTAGATTTCAAAGGATATCTCAAAGAGCTTCAGGGCCACCACAGAGAACCCTCAATAGAGTGGTGACCAGTGGAGCTGTGGAAGCAGGGCTGCCCCAGAGACCCCATAATTGTGGAGCCAACTGTGTGCAACACCAGCCTGGAAAGGCTGCAGGGACCTTAGTTCAACCTATGAGAGTGACACGAGCTGCACCCAGGAAAGTCATAGAAGTGGGTCTGACAGAGGCCTTGGGAACCCACACTTTATCTCCGTGTGTCCAGGACATGGAAGCAAAGATAATTATTCGGAATCTTTAAGATGTAATGTTGTTTGCCCTCTTGAGTTTTAGAGTGACTTGGGACCTGTTGTTCCTTTCTTCTTTCCTATTTCTCTCTCTGGAATGGTATTATCTATCCTATGCCTGTCTCATCATTGTATTTTGGAAGCATATAAATTATTTTATTTCAGAAGCTCACAGCTGGAGGAAAATTTGCCTCAGGAAGAATCATACCTGGAATCTCACTCATATGTGATTTAGATAAAACTGGATTTTGGAATTTTAAAGTCATGCTGTAACAAATTAAGACTTAACCTACTCGAATGGAATGAATGTATTTTGCATATGAGGAGGAAATTAATTTGGGGGGACCAAGGTCAGAATTCAACAGTTTGAATTTTTTTATTCTTTCCAAAACGAATGTTGAAACTTAATCCCCAATGTAACAGTATTGGGAGATGGGAAGTGTTTAGGCTGTGAAGGTTTGAAGGCTCAACTTTCATGAATGGATTAATGGCACTATTAAAAGGGCTGTGGGAGTGAGCTGTTTTTCTTTCACTCTTCTTCAATGTGAGAGCCCAGTTTTCATCCCTGCTTGCCCTTCTGCCTTCTACTCTATAAGGATGTAGCAAGAAGGGCCTCACCAGACACCACATGCCAGTGCTTTGTTTGGGGACCTCTCATCCTTCAGAACTGTCAGAAATAAATTTCTGTTCTTTATAAATTATCCAGTGTGCAGTATTTTGCTATAGCAGCACAAAATGGACTAAGAAAACCACCAAAGAGTAAATTATTTTTGGAAATTCTAGGTTAAGTAATGAATATGTGTCTGTTTAACTCTTTCTATCACTAAGCACTTAATACAACATGAAAATCATTAACTGACAAATAGTTACAATCCGACAGTCACACAGAGATTTAATATTAACATACCAGGCTTACAATGCATCCTCACAATGCCTTACAAATGGTGGAATACAATTAACTAGTAAAGAGAAAAGCCAATGTTATAAGACTGGTCTAAGTAATGGAAGTTGGGGATGTCTTCTGGAAACTCACAAGCTAACCAGAAGTATTTTATTTGGAAAACTTACAACTATAAAAAGTATCATTCATGTTTACTTTTTTCCCTAAGAAACACTATATCATTTATTCACTGTATTTCTTTGGATTTAAATATTTTAAGTTCGGTGATTTGAAATATTATGTTATTGGCAACAAAATTTAGAAACAACCCTTTCTATCTTTTGCTATAGGCTACGGGATTTCAGTATTAGTATCTGGAAACTTATTTTCACTCCTTTTAAAAGGTGTTAAAAATAAATTTTCTAGTCAGAAAAATAGTCTTATGATTAAATGAATTAAAATACCCTCCTCAACTAGCAGATGCCATAAATAATCCATTATAAGTTTTTGCAATTCTGTCTCCACACAGCTTATATCATCTAACACACAGCCAATTTATTACCTCACCACAGGTTCTATAAGACATGAAAACTTCAAGATCTGTGTTAATGCCAATTCCATAATAGATTCAGCATGTTGTTAAGTGCAGGTCTATATTAACTAAGAGCTAGCAGTTTTTCTTATTTATATTCAATATGTTAATGTGGTTTTTTAAAGATGGGAATGACTCATCTCAAATTCAGTCTATAGTACAAAATGTAAGAAAATTCCATAGGTAAAATTGCTATTTAACCTAACAACAGGAGAAAAAAACCAAAGCAAAAACCTGAAACTTGTATCAAAATAAAAATCTATCTTTTCTTCATAATTATATAAGAAAACTAAAATGTAAGAAAACTAAAATGTAAGTAATTATTGTTTTAAAAATCGTACCAAGGGCATTGTCATGATTTATTTTTACAGCAAGAAACAGTACAATTACTTTGTGAAAAGCAAGTAAAGATAGGATTGGGAAAGTCAAAACTAAACTTCATCTAAGAAAAATGTAGGGAGACTTATAAACAGAAACGTTTTTAGAATTCCAAATAGCTGGGCTCTTTTACTACCCTATTAACAGAAAAGTTATATATTATTTTGTTTGTGCTTTTGAAACATCCCTAACTTTTAGATAGACACCTAAGGTAATTAGAATAGGGGATTATCACACCCATCTTAAATGTGAGAAAACTAACAAATCTGTCGCTAAAATAATTGAGAGTACAACCAGACCTTTTAATTCCAAACATAATGTGTTTTACAGCTCAATTTGCTTTCAAAAGTTTAGCTGTAGAGAGAGCAGTATGTGACAATATTAATAACATTGAAGAAGATTAAATTTCTTCAGCATGTATTATATATTTCCCACAAAAATCTGTTTTATTCTATTCTTAATCTTCCAAAAAGCCTCTCTCATTTATGAATTAATTACTTGAAAATGAGTGGACAAAAATTTGTAAAACATATCATTAGAATGCTTTTAAAAGTTATTCTTTGTTTATCTCATGATTTTTTAAATATCAAGTATCATATTTACTATAGGTCATTATCCCATTACTTAAATAGTAATTAAATTATACAGAATTAAATTAACACAAATGTTTAAAGCAGAGGGCACACCCAGATTCAGAGATTATATGAGTTCATCAAATTTCAGAATTTTTTAAAAAGATTAATTTCATACCAACATATGAAAACTTCTGTTATCTAATGAAATGTCAATTGTTTAGATTCTGTACAGTTCATATTCTAGTGACTCCAAGATAGGACATTTGGTTACATTAACACATATCAACCCAGATATGTGCTAAAACAAGGGTAGTTCATAAAGGATGTAATACTGGACACCTGACAATGGTATTTACTCAGTTCCATAAAGTTTTAGAAGCACTGTAGAGATTCATTGTCAGTGTTTGCTTTATCTACAAGAGTGATTACTTTAAAAACTGATTTAACAATAATCAACGGAAATTTTTTTGTTTTTATATTTCCCCAAGTATCAAATACTGTATGTCATTTCCAAGAGGGATGGAAATAGTTGCATTTGTGCTTACCTACTCAGTGGCAACAGCTTTATTAACTTTACACTTTTATTTTTTTTTGAGACGAAGTCTTGCTCAGCTGCCCAGGGTAGAGTACAGTGGTGCATTCTCAGCGCACTGCAACCTCCACCTCTCAGGTTCAAGATATTCTTCAGTCTCAGCCTCCCGAGTAGCTGAGATTACAGGGGCTGTATTTTTAGTAAAGACAGGGTTTCACCATGTTGGCCAGGCTGGTCTCAAACACCTGACCTCAGGTGATCCACCCACCTCTTCCTCCCAAAGTTCTAGGATTACAGGCGTGAGTCACTGCACCCGGCCACTTGACACATGTTTTTTCACATTTAAACATTCTGCTGATGCCAGTCTTTATTCCTTAAAAGATTTCTGGACATATCACAGATCAAGGTACCACAAAGAATGAAAAATCTACATTGGAAAATCATTTCACTCTTTAGGTAGTCACAGTAATGTTATCCCACTAAAGCCCTTTGGCTGCCTGAAATCTTGAACCAAATTGCAACAATACAGAGAACATATACTGCATTTAAACAAATGACTAGGTAACACACAGAGAGAGAAATGACCATTAATTAGCATATGGGCAATGAACACTGATGCTTCTCATTCATTTTAATTGTTCTGCTATCTACATGCCAATTTCCACAGGTGGAGAGCTTTGTGGGTTTGCAGGACTGCTTATGAAGTGCCAGCTGGCTGCTCCTAACTGCTCTGTGCCAGTTAACAGTTTTCCTGGAATTGACTGCAACTAATACTGCACACATTTATCTTCTTAAGAAAATATGACATCCTATTCTAGATAAAATTTAAAAAACAAAGAACTACTACCCAAAATATGTCTCAAATTGAAAATACTGTGTAAAGAATAATTTTAAAAATCCAAGAAATAATACTGTAGTGACTTTTGATGTACTAAAAAGACTTTCCGTTAGTCACAAATAATCATTCGTTTTGAATAATCTTTATAAACAAAAATTAAACAAATGGTGCCTGACAGGTAGGAAACATCTAAAAGTGACATCCACTTGTTATCGATTGAATGTTTGTGTAACCCCCTCACATTCGTATGCTGAAGCCCAGACCCCCAGTGCGATTGTATTTAGAGATGAGTTCTCTAAGAAGGTAATTAAGGTAAAAGGTCATGAATGGATCCTTGATCAATAAGATTAGTGTCCTTATAAGAAGAAATACTAGGGAGCGTAGGTGAGCACACAGCAAGGTGACAGTCATTTGTAAGCCAAGAAGACACTCACTAGAAATTGAATTTACTGTTGCCTTGATACTGAATCCCTCAGCATCCAGAGCTGTGAGAAAATACATTTCTATTGTTTAAGCAACCCAGTCTGTGGTATTTTGTTACAGCAGCCTGAGAAGATTCACTGTATAACTTCTTCCCATATACTCTTTTTTTGTTTTTTAAACAGGAGGCCACGATTTTTAGTGTTCTCTTGGGGAACAGAGAAGCATATCTTGAAAGAGGAAGCTGACAGTATCACAACTTGAATATAGACTAGAGTGAAGTAGCAAAACCAAAAACAAACAAACAAAAATAAACAAAAAAGCTCCCATGTTTATTCCTCATTCAGTTAATCAATGTTTATTGAATACTGCTATGTGTTGGACCAGGTCTAGGTATAAATATAAGCTAGGTTGAAATAATATGTCAAAACTGTAACCCACAAGAATGTTGCAGTAAATGAACAAACAGCTGTAACGCAATATGAACAGATAAAGAACGTGCTAAGGAGGCAGAAAGGCATGAGCAATTAATTCTGTTGGTGTGGGTTTTGATTAATGTTTTGCATAAGAGATGGTATAAGAGCTGAGTCCTTTAGGGCAAAGCCAGAATAAATAAGGAGGAAACAGAATTATAGGCAATGGCCATGGGGTTTGTAGCACATGATGATGACAGAGTAGATATCATGAAGAGAACTCTTAGAATAAGATCTCGCTAGAATTATCCAGATAATCCACTGAGGCTGATTATATTAAGGATCATCTTTCTATCTGCAGAAGAAGGAATGCTTAAGTAGGTTACAGGTTTATACCATGGGAATGAAGAGAATAGTCTCTGGCTGAGATTTTCTAAAATAAACTGGCTGCCCATTATGAGGTCCCAAATAATACATTTGAGAAGCCTGTCCATTCAGTTAAAATCAGTCATCGTCATCTATTTACTGATTCCCTGTGTTAATTTACTAATTCCCTGCAAGTTAACTCACAGACTGCCCTTGACAAATGATTCCTCTTTTGTATGCCAGACACGTATTTACATACATACATCTACACATAGAGAATGAAGAGAAAAGAGACCCACATTTAGAGCACTGCTTTTCTTACTAATGTCATTAGATCTAACATGGCTTAGTGTAAAATCTTCCTTTTCTCTAAGATACCTAAATGGGGTTTTCATATGCTAAGCACCCAGAAGCATTCAAACTGAGAAGGTCCTTTTCCTCAAAGTTTAGACTATTCAACTTTATAGAGTAAGCTCCTTCTTCTCATTGATATACCTAATCACCCAAGATATCAGGTTTTATTAACATATTGAATAATCAGTTTTGCTTATTTGTTTCATTAGAGGGTTTACCTAGAACCCTCTACCTCTATCCCTTTATGTGTGAAAAAGAAATCTGTAGTCAAATACATTTAGGAAACACTAAACTAAGCACAGTTAAATAGGTTTTCTTACCCAACATTTCCAGAGTCTCTACTATGCCATATGCTAGTATGAATTATGGATCTTTATGAGTGGATGACATATAGTGTATGGTGTTTTCCACTTTTGACAGAAAAATTAAGTGAGCTAACTCTCTGTAAAAACAGATAATGGGATGCCTTCAATGTGGTCCTCTTACATTTTCTCTAGTGGCCCCAGGAAAATTATCACAAAAGCTAGCTCGTTAATCTTCACGTGGCATTTATCTGTGTTTATAAATGGTAACAGTATACAAACTAGAAAACATTTGACAAATTCTTTTCAAGTACACTGAATAAAGGATAGACTAAACCTCATTTTCTTAGATTTTATAATAAATAGGTCCTTCCTAGTAAATGATCTCTGTCTTCAAACTGTTAAAGTCGCATTAGTTCAGCTGAATGAAGGTCCTTGAGGGAAAAACAATAAATGGCCACTTTCTCATTCAACTACAGGAAGTTAACCTTCAATAAAATATGATACTTAAGATTGATAGTTATTGCTGATAGAGCTAAAAAGTAGTGGCAATTTTTTTTCCTTAGGATGCATACATGCAAAATATATTTAATGTATTTAATTTTTAAAAATTATAATGAAGTAGAATAAAATGTTAATCTATGTAACTGCTAGGAAACTGCTTTGAGGAAAAGTAATCAAATATTCACTTTATTAATTTGCAATATTCTTGATGTAATAAAACTGTACTTAAGGAGAATTAAATTCTCATGAAATTTAATTACTCAATTATTCCATAAATTGAGATAATCTGAAGTGTGGCTGACATTTGGAAAAGAGAACAGCATTGAGTGAGGTCTTTTTTCTATATCCCCTTAACTGAGGATAAGCACTGGTCATTGTCATGTGGGTTGGCTAAAATTCAGATAGGGAGTATGCAGTGTTATTGGCTTTAAAAAATAAAGGTCAAAATTTAGGGTTCCCATAGCTATGGGAAAGGAAAATGTTACTGAAACACCAGGGGTTCACTCTAGGTCCTGTTACCACTGCACAGAAAGCCAGTCACTAAAGCAATGAGTATTGTTTAGAAGGCTTTAATCTGGTGCTGCAGCCAAAAAGATGGGAGATTAGTCTCAAATTCATCTCCCTGACTGACTAATATATACATATATATTTTTTGAGACAGAGTCTTGCTCTGTCACCATCCACCAGGCTGGAGTGCAGTGACACAATCTTGGCTTACTGCAACCTCCACCTCCTGGGTTTAAGCAATTCTCCTGCCTCAGCCTCCCAAGTAGCTGGGACTACAGGTGAGTGCCACCACACCCAGCTAATTTTTGTATTTTTTTTTTTTTTTTGGTGGAGACAGGGTTTCACCATGTTGGTCAGGATGGTCTCTATCTCTTGATCTCATGATACACCCGCCTTGGCCTCCCATAGTGCTGGGATTACAGGTGTGAGCCACTGTGCTCGGTCTGACTGACTAATATGAATCAGAAGTTTATATAGCAGGGATGTGCAACCATGTATGGGAAAACAGGAACTAGGAAAGAGTAAAAAAGAGAAGCTGGTCAACAGGAAGCAGATGGTTGTTGAAGCAGTCAGGCAGGGGAAGAGGCCTGACATCTCATTGTCCAAATGCAGTGATCTGGTAGATTTCAGCTCCTTACCACTGTCTGAGAGGACTGATGATCGGTTTCCCAAGAAAGGAACTCAGATAAGACAAATGTAGCTTTCTCAAGTTTTAAGACTGGGAGAATCAATTTCTGTATTTCTTCAAATAAATCATAAACGTCAGCTCTATGGGACTATTGGGTGAGTTTCAAAGGGAAGAAATCTATAAAAATAGAAAGAGATTCTTTCTTTCTCCTTTTCTCTCTTTTTCTGAAAAAAAAGAAAAAAAAAAAGGAAAGGGAAAGTTCTATCTTTTGGGTATAAATCCTGCCCACCTTTCCAGCTGATCACCTAAACTATGCATGCATGGGCCAGTCTACAAGCAGCCCAACTAAGACTAAGTTTGCTAAACAAAGATTTTAGTGCTCCCCAGGGAAACAGGATTTGGAGATTGGATTTGACCAAGTTAACTGACTGTTAAAAGCAAAAACAAGTAATTCAATAATTTCCAAAGGATTAAAACAGAATCTATTATGCCTATAATATCCAATGCCCAAGTGTCCAGGAAAAATTTTTAAACTACTAGACACATAAAGAAACAGGAAAGTGTGGTCCATACTCAAGAGAAAGGGCAACAAAAACAGACCAGTCTTCAAATATTTCAGATGTTGTAATAGGCAAGGATTTAAAAGTGATTATTATAATTTATACTCAAGAAAAAAAAAAAAAGAAATATTTGCCATGAACAAACCAATAGAAAACCTTACTAGAGGGAAACTGTTAAAAAGAACAAAATAGAAATTCTAGAATTAAAAATTAGGATTTCTAAAATATAAACATTAACTGGAGGGCTTAACAGCAGACTGGGAATATGACAAAAGTAAAACTCTGACAGTAGAGTAACAGTAGTGACACAATCTAAATAATAGAGAGAAAAAAACATTTAAAAACTATTAACAAAATTTTGCATAACAATATTAAGACCTTTATCATACATGTAATTGGAGTCCTAAGTAGTGAAAATGAGGAATACAGAAGGAACATTTATTTGGAGAAACAGTGGCCAAAATTTTCCCAAAGCTGTTGAAAAATATTTACAAATTGAAGAAACATAGAAAACAAAATAAAGATATATCCAAAAAGCCCACTATTGAGCCACAAACTCAAACTGTCAAGGATAAAGGCAACTGAAGAAAAATGAGGTACTATGTATGGTGGAACAATGATATGAATGTATACTGATTTCACATCTAAATTTTGAAAACTAAAAGACATGAGAAAACTTAAAAATGATGAGGGGGGAAAACAACCAATCATAACAACAGCATAAACAAACAAGCCAAAACCCTAAACTCATAATTTTATATCCAGAGAAAATATATTTTAAGAATAAAAGTATTTTTAGACAAGCAACACTAAGACATTTCACCATCAGCAGATTTTCAGTACAAATGATACTAAAGGAAATTAGGCAGACTAAAAGAAAATTATACCAGATGGAAACTAACTCAGGATAAGATGAAGATAACCATGAACACCCAATATGTGGGTACTGTTGGCTCTAGTGTAGATTTTAAAAAACAAACACACAAAAGAAATACAAAAAAAAAAAAAGAGTTATATTTTGAGGCATCTATACATGGAGAGAGCTGAGTTTTGGGTCCCTGGGTGGTTCTGATATATTTTTAATGTTGATCCAATTCATCAGAAAATAATTTGACTTTATAGTTCATATTTATACTACCTTATATTAATATTTTTGTCCCTTTCATTTTTTTATTGTTTCATCTCATTATCCACTTAAAATTATAATAAATTTTTAAGAAGTCCACACACTTAAAAATCTATAAGCTATAAGTTATATTAGACAGAAAGTTACATGGTAATGAAGCTAAGTGAAATGCTTTGTTCAAATTTAAATGTAACCAGATGACCTAAGTAAATATATTAATTGAATTAAATTTTAATTTGTTGTAGAGCTATGCTTTAATTCTTTATTTGTTGGTCAATTATTGCTGTAAATCTGTAAAAACAAACCAAAAAAGTACATAATGCCATACCTCAAATCTTTGCATAGCACAAAAATCTACTCTAATTTAAGTCA
Organism: Plecturocebus donacophilus; assembly: GCA_004027715.1. Taxonomy (NCBI): domain Eukaryota; kingdom Metazoa; phylum Chordata; class Mammalia; order Primates; family Pitheciidae; genus Plecturocebus; species Plecturocebus donacophilus. The sequence continues at coordinate 47,788 of PVKP010001722.1, forward strand.
ATGTTGTATTTAAAACCTATTAAGTGTAGCAACTTGAGATCTATCAGGATAAATATAAAATAAACGAGATAAATCTTTTCAGTCACAAGATGTCGTTTTATATCTTACTACTGAAACACAATTCCTCTAAACTGACAAAACCATCCATTATTTACAAAATGAAGGCAAATGTAAATTCTAATAAATTTAAAAATCTCATTTTCCCCCCATTATTTAAGTATGCTTTTGTTTCCAGTTAAGTCATAAGTAGAAAATAAATAAATTAGCATTTTTAGATTGAGAAATACAAATTCTACTTTATGATGGCACAGATTAGCAGATACATGAAGAGGAAGAAAAACGTACAGTTGATGTAAAAATAATGGCTCAAGGAGTTTTTTAAAAAAAAACCTCTGTTTTCTCAGGTGACCACGGATTACTTGAATGTTTCAACATCCCAAGCTTTTAACATTAAATTTTTTCATTCAAGGAACAGTTGTTAAGGGTATCTGTACTATTCCCCCCACATGAGCTTTCTGAATTTCAGATTAATTAATGTATAACTAAATAAAGATTAAAGAGCAAAACCTTGCTGGCATTTTAAAAAATATTCCTGTATTGTCAATTTTATGTGCACACAAATACACACATTTTTATTAATGTAAATGTTTATTAAATGATTTTTATACACTATGGTTTTGATTTATAATTCTTTGATCTGTCCTTTAGATTTCCTTTATGAGATAAAATATAAATGGCTAGGTACAAAAAGAAATATCTGGGCTGGGTGTGTTGACTCACATCTGTAATCCCAGAACTTTGGGAGGCCGAAGTGGGTGGATCATGAGATCAAGACATCATCCTGGCAAACATGGTGAAACTTCATCACTACTAAAAATAGAAAAATTAGCCGGGTGTGGTGGCGCATACCTGTAGTCCCAGCTACTCAGGAGACTGAGGCAGGAGAATTACTTGAACCTGGGAGGCAGAGATCCAAGTTTCAGTGAGCCAGGATCGTGCCACTACACTCCAGCCTAGTGACAGAGCGAGACTCCATCTCAAAAATAAAATAAAATAAAACAATAAAAAATAAAAAAAAACCCTGTGCATAGATCCCAGTATCTGGAGGAGCAGAGCAGAAACCCAACTCTTTCGAAACAGAAGTTCTTATTATGAAGATCAAGAGATAGATAAAGGGGACCCAAGGACGTATGGACCCAGTACATTACATACAGAAATATTTCTCTCTGTGCCCATGTTCATTTTCTGAGATCTATCACAGAAATAATAAAACACGCAATGGCATTTTAGGGACAATTTGGTTAAGAACCTAAGAGAGTGGATTGTTATTCAGTTTGTGGATAATGTCAGTTAAAAAATAACTTTGAAAACTGTAAAGCATTATACCAAAAAACTATCAATGGCAGTATCTTGCATGATGTCTTACATAAATAGATACTCATACATATTTATCAGATGAATTAATTTTATTTAGTAAGCAAATACAACATATTACATACTTCCCCCATGATCTATAGTATGTGATACATAAATAGTAGAACAAGAGGCAGAGCTTTAACACATACTATAAGCACCAGCTTTTATCTATCAACTTGTCTTTCTATTCACAGCTAAGTTCCCCTTAACTAAAGTTAGACATTAGTTAACTGGATTATTAATTTCTTCATATCACATTCTAAAAGCACAGTTACCTTATCCACTTAATAAGGTACTTGAACTGTATAAACAAGATGTTTGCATATTCTACCCCAGGAAGAACTGGAGTCAAACCTCTAAGCTTGCAATTATCTCATTATCTCTGCAAATATGAAAATGGTTAAATACAAGGAAAGATTAGGCATACCATGAACTTGTACTTTGCTGTTCCTTTCCAGGGTGTTATACTATTTGTTATTTGATGAGCAAGAGAGGAAATTTGGTTGTATTTTCAGCTTCTTCTTTGTATGGTTCTTATTGGGTTTCATTCATTTGTTTGATATTGAGTGGAATACTCCACATAACTCACTGCTTCACCTCACTCATGGGTCTCAATTCCCCAGTCTCCTAAGTGAGGCAAGAATCAGAAATTGAAGTTACAAGGCCCCAAACTACTCTGCTTGGTTTGCTTGCCTTAATATTCCATTCCCCTCTACCAATCTGAACAGCGAAATAAAATTCCCTTCCTGTTCCTATCTTGCTGCATGACCCTAGTCATGATTCTTTAGCTGGTCAGACTTGTAGACACAGCCCTTTCTCTTCAACGTGACTATTTTCAAATGTCCATGTTCAATCACTCTTCTTTCAGGATAAGTGAGAACTGGTGTCAAGAAACAGAAAAAGAAATAGAATTAAGGATCTTAGTAAGATGGTTAGAAAATTTTGGAAAATTATATAATGCTTTCAGTTAATTATCTCTAAGCAGCCAGAGGTAAAACTGAGAAGCATTATTATCAGAGCTTTCAAATTTATCTTGGAAAAAACTTCTAAACCATCCTACTTCAAACAATTATTGTCTGGTCTGCCACGGCCCAAGTAATTAGAAGTATATTTCCAATAATTAGGTTTAATTCTACTCAGGCTTTAGATGATCTATTTGGAGGCATGAATAATTGGGACTTGATTACATCTAATATGTAATATATATGCAATTAAATATGATATTTAGTAAATTTATACTATAAATTATATATTGTTTATAACACTATAAATATATACTAAGTATCTGTGTGTATACTGAGCATCTGTATATATGCCAAAATTTTCAGCAAATATTAGCATTTAAATCTTCTTATAAAAATAATACTATTGGTCAAAAAATCGATTATTTTCTTATTTATAACTTCAAACAGTCCTCCCAGTCCTATATAGAAGTAAGTAAGCATTCTTAGTTCATTTATTTCCCTCAGAGTAAAGCAACCATTATTGTTTCCTGATTTAGAGGAATAAAGTAACTAATGGGAAGTTTCATGAAATCACCTAGTAAATAGCATTTATTCTGAATTTGTAAACAGTACTTACTTTGAATTAAATCCTAGAAATTAATTAGTGGCCTGTTAATTACATTTTACTATACTATACCCAAATTACTAGGATTTATTTGTTTGAATTTAGTCACTCAGTAAACATTACCATTTCTCCTCAACAGATCTCCACTGCCACCAACTCTCTACTAAGTACTCTGTAATCATAGCCAAATCTTAACAACAACAGAAAATGGCCCTCAGCAATGGTCCCCAAGATTTCCACAGCAAGACAGAATTGATTGCCATTTCTGGCCTCAGCTATTCAATGAGTAAATGAAAGCAAGAGAAACAAGCTAAGAAAGAAATATTATTTCCCTATTAATACTTTTAATATATACTCATTAACTGAATGTTAGTAGAAATATGAATGTTAAGGGTGCTTTTGGGAAAGCCTCAGAAGGAAATAAGAAAAATGTCATTGGAAAGAGAAGAAAGATGATCTCTCTTATACAGTCAGAGAAAACATGGCTTGGTTGTATCCTATAGCTATGTAGAAAGCAGAACTTGTAAGTTGATGAACTTAGATATTTAGCTGAGAATCTCAAAGTGTTGAAGATGTGGCCTGGTTTTTTTCTGCTACTTGTAGTAAAATGTAGGAAGAACAAGACAAGTTGAGAGATACAATTTTAAGCAAAAAGAAATCAGCATTTTATAACTGGAGAAATTTTCAGCCTCACCAGATTGCAAAGGACACTAAATTTAACCTCACTGTTAGGAAAGTGTGCTGTGGAGAGAAGACAAAATGGATGACTAGACAAGCATTTACTGAAGAAATTAGGTAATCTCTTCAGTAAGAAGATGTATAAACCCACTCAGACATCTCAGCAGAAGCCAGGAAAAGAGATGGGATGATCCAAGAAACATCTGTGGAGGACCCTCCTGTTCCACTTTATGAATCACTGTGACATACACAGGCGATCTACAAAGTTTTTGAAAATATTTTATTAGCAGAAACACCATCAGTTGGACTGACAGAGATAGAGAGAGGACAAAATGAAGAAAGTTGTCAGACTTCCAAAACTCTACAGGAAGGAAATAGATTGATATTACTATTTGGCTGCAAATATATTCTGTCCTTCAAGAAATATCCTAATGAGTGTGCCACAGGTGCAAAGACCCACAGAGACATGGTGCAAAGGCCTATGGAGCTACAGCACTACAGCCAAGGCTAGATGCACATTCATAGATGCAGAAGTCAAAAGCACAAACACAGAGGCAGAGACCTACTAGCCACTAAAGACACAGAGACAAAGGCTTACAGAACTGCTTCTGGGGTCAGAAGATACAGCGCTGTCTCAGGTAGAGGCTTACGGAGCAACCATGCTCCATGTTTCACCTAACCAGTGAAATCATGAATCCAGAAGGCAGAACCCGTAGCCACAGAGGATTATACCTAGGCCTTGAAATCTAGTTAAGTTGGCCTGTTGATTTTGAACATGCCTGGAACTGATGATCCTTTTATTCCTTAATTTTTTCCCTTTTAAAGTGGAAGTGTTTAAAACCATTGTTTTAACATTGTATTCTTAAACATAACTTCTATCCTACCATTGTATTCTTAAAAATAACTTCTTTCCTGTTTTCACAGGTCCACAGATGGAGAGAAACTTTGCCTCAGGGTGAGTAATACTCAGTGTCTCACCCATACCTCATTTGGATGGCAACATCTGGGACTTTTGAGCTAATGACATGTAGGTGAGATTGTGGACATAGAGATTGTGCTTTAATATGTTGAAGTTTTGCAAGATGTTGGAATGGGATAAATGTGTTTCATGCATGAGGCATATGTAAATTTTTAGGGTTCAGAGGGTAGACTATAGTGAACTCAATGGTGATTCTCAAAAGATATGTCCACGTCCTTATCCCCAGAGCTTGGGAATGGTACTGTCTTAGAAAAAGGATCTTTGCAGATGTAATTAAGACAAGAATCTAGAGATGAAAAGACTGTTCTGCATTATCTGGGTGAGTTATAAATCCAATGGCAAGTATCCTTATAAACGATGCACAGGAGAGCCACAGAGGAAGAAGCAATATGGTACAGAGACAGTTACTGGAAACGTGGCCACAAGCCAAAAAATATCTGAAGCCACTAGAAATTGGAAAAGATGAGGAATAGATTTGTCATTAAAGGTTTTAGAGGATGTGCAGCTTTGCCAATCCCACAATTTTGAACTCTGGTATCCAGAACTGTATTTATAATAATAAATTTACATTATTTGAAGCCACTAAGTTTGTGGCAATTTGTTATAGTCACCCTAGGAAAGTAATACAGTGTGATAGCCATTGCTTGGGACCTGGGGCAGAGCATGCCCCAATCTTCTTGACCATGTGCTCCTACAGTAGAGCTGCTATCATGCTGAGCAGGGGAAGGAAAAGAACAAATTATGACACAAGTACTACATGATCTTATTGTTCTTATGAGATATTGCAGATTTTCTTGAGTGTATATTTATTTGCTGTATGCCTTTAGGACAATTTCCAGATATTTTATGTTTCTTACCCATGATTTTCACCAGTTATGGTTGTTTTATTGAGAAGCTGGTTCACAGAAGTTCTGCACACAGCCATTCCAAAAATGAATCTCCCAAAGTTTGGTTTTTATTCCTGCCTAACTCAGATGAAAACAACATAAGTATGTGAAATAGAGAAGTTCAGTTAAGATAATCGTGTCTTTGTCAACATATGGTGACAAAGATATTAGATATTTTTGAAAAATCTAAATGCCATGCTAGTCTATTTAGAGGAAAATTTATAATTCTCCTTTACAAACTTATCCAGTAAAGACATAAAAATGCAGTGTGCTTAAAATGAAGCAACCTCCAGTAGCCTTATCAAGTTTTTTTCCTTTAATGTTATATTACAAGAGGAATCTTCTTGTCCCCACACTATTCCAAGCAAAAATCCCTCATATTATTTCAATGCTCAAAATTGCTTTTTTAGAAAGAAAAGAAAAAGCTTAGCTTTGCTTTTTAACAGTCTTTATAAGCATGAAATTTGGATACTTCATCAGTGCTAAAATACATCAGGCGTTTATATTTATATAACCCCACCCCAACAGCTTAAAAATCTACATTTCCAAATGTTTGATTTTATCTAAATAATGCACACATCTTTTTAATCAACCATCCAGAATTCTTTCACTTTAGGTACTCTCAGGAATGTTAATATTTCATTGTCTTTTTCCAGGTCCTGCAAAGAGTGCTACAGAAATGATTGATATTTCAGAGAACTACATTAACAGATATGTTAGCTATTCATTCATCCAGTTTCTCAAGTCAGGATTCTGCTCTCAAATAAATTCATATGGTAAAAAGTTACAAACATGAAATACATCTTACTCTTTTCAACACAGGTGAATTCAAAAACTATTAATGGACAAATGATAATAAAGTGTACATTATTCTAATAAGAATTATACTTCTTCCATTAAAACAATTTAAGTTAAACTACATTAGAGTAACTAGTAGGTATTTATTTGTTCAATACAAGACTCAAAGTTTAAAGTTTGAGCATGCTTACATTTTGGAGATTTACACACGGAATAGTTTATACAAAATAATAAAAAAGGATTTATGAAATTATCTGGATTTTTAAGAAGCAGCAACATAAAACCTAAAGCATCCTAATTGTAAAAAATAGCATTAACTTCAAGACCAATCTATACCAGTTTGGGAGTAATGGAGGTAAGATATTTTAACTGTTTATCCTAGAGATAACTTTCTGGTGTTCCTCTGGCAATATGCTAAGGAACCTCGTCTCCTAAATAATTTTCATGAATTAATGATATGAAAATTTTACCTCTTATTTTCTTGGTTTCTGACATGATTAATTTGTAAAAATTTCTGAGAAAAGAAAAAATTTAAGCCTCATTTCTTATTTGAATTAACCTGATAATGCAAATTTAGCTGATATACAAGGACAACCTGAGCTAGGTAGAAGACTGGGCGGCTGCTGCTTTTTAAGGATCCCAATGTGCAAAAAAGGGAAAAACCAGATTTATACAATATTTTAATTAGTTTGCATAAACAAGAGTATGTAAACGAATTGGAATATTATATTAATCTGATATGCTTTATGAATATCTTCGTATTGAAGAGCAAAAACATGTCTATGAAAACTAGGAGGAAAAAAAGGAGAGCAAAGAACATATAGGGTATAATCCAAATTGAATAATTACCGACTTCAGTTTTTGGATATGAAAGTTTTCTGTCTTCAAGGTGTTATTTTGGAATGCCTTCCCAAACAAGTGTATTTATTTAGAGCTCTTAATTCATAATAATTCATTGATAATAATTATATATACATGCATACATATATATATAGATGTTTGTGTATGTATATGGACATAAATAAACAATAAAATTAGAAGATAATTTTCAGTTAATCTGTATATACAGTTCATGCTTTCAAATTACGTTCATATAATAATTATTCATCAAAAATGTGGATTATAGTACATGAATATGCAGGCTTTACTTAGGGGAATCAAGTTCCCATGGCCAGTTAGACATTCAAATAATCTTAAAATTAAATAAGATTTTATTTTGGGAAATTTAGTCTGTGTTGTTGTGCTTAATTGGAGATTTTTCAGAGTTAATCAGCTTCCTCTGTTTAATAAATTCAATCAGACTATATTACAAACACAGGAAGATATAATTACATGAGGAGTCATGCCCTGTTTTTCTTTTGATATAATTTCTCTTTTATAAAATTTGATTTATTCTGTTTATAAAGGTAACAAAACAAGAAATAAATTAACATTGAATCAAAAATTTGAGACACAATTTATTTTGGACTCTGAGAATCCAATTTGGAAACTAATTCTTGAAGTAAATGATAAAAAGCTTTGGACTCATAACAAAGAATGAGACAGAAATGCCAGTATAGGAAACAACTGAAGTGCATGCATCAGTGTATCATACATTATCAATGTTATGTTTTCATGAATGTGCATATGTATTTCCTTTCTATATTATTAAATAACTAAACTCAAGTTTATTTTTTCCTTTACCAATTAAATATTATCAAACACTTGCTTTTTAAAATTCTGTATCATAATCAACTACTGATAAACAAATACTGACAAAATATATATGGCTGTCAATAAGAATTTCTCCAAAACCTGAGTCAGTCATAATTATTAATGTGAAAGAGAAGTCTTCATTTACAGGAAAAAAAGGCAGTTATCTGGTGTACAATGTGTTACATTAGATGTAAATAATTAGAAAAGACTACTGTACTTTGTCCATATTTACAGAGATGTCATTTTATTAAACTCACCTGAAGTCTTAGCTAATTGTTCACTTAGAGACAGTGCCTTTAGATTGGTTTTGAGTTAATTCCATTGTGTTTTCTATGCAATATAAATGGATCTGAAATAAAATTTTAAAAATGTTTGCTAAGAGTATTACCATTGTCTCGGAACTGAATGGATAGTAAATAGAAGTTACTTGATATAAATATCACCTATGCATTCCTTACATCCTTCTAGTAAAATATAATCTTAAACAATAACATTTAGTGAGAGAAGACATGTATAAATTAAGGGAAATCACATAAATAGGACTTTTATTTTTAATATAGAAATAATCATCAATTGTATCTCTCTCTCTCTGAACATAAACAATTATCAAGCATAGAACTATGATCAAGAGTTAGAGGACAATTGATTCAATTTATCAATCATTTTTTAGTGTCTACTTTCATGTGCAACAATATTCCAGGAATGGGAATACAAAATACAAGAGGTACATTGACAGAAGGAAGTCCCACACTATCTAGTAGGAATGATAGCTATGGGGAGAATGATAAAAGATGTTACATATTTCCCCCTTTTCTCATTCATAGTCATTATCTGTGGATCAATAGGTCAAATGTATTAAATAGAAAACTCCACCAGTTATTTGAAAGAAAATAATACAGGATCATTTTATGGTCAAGGCACTACATTCATCTGTCCATATATCACCTTGTGACCAATTGTTTTCCTGTTGTCCTACACTACAAAATAACCTCCCAGAAGTTAGAGATGTTTTCAGTACATAGTGCAGTGGTCCATGTGCACGTAGTAATTTATCAGTCAATATCCACTAGAAGAAATATCCACTGAAAGAAAACATGCTTCCCCACTTCCTTCATTGGTTATAGGACAGTAGACTTCCTGATTACATTTTTACACTGCAAAATGACCCACCCTAAGAAATGCCAATGACAGTACCTGTGTTTACTGATCATCACAACCAATGCCTTGCAGTAGAATTTAAATTTGTTTGTTTTCTGTAGATATAGCAGAGCACTGAATGATTTTATCACACAGTATCAGCAACTTATATTTTTTATTTAAATAAGATTCCATGAGGAAAATTACGTATTTTTATTAAATTTATAATTATTTTGAGTGATATTGACTCACTGATTTTTACTTATCTTTCCTTTTTATTAATATTTACCTATTACTTAATAGACTAAGATATAACATTAAAAATATTTTCATATTATTGACATGAAAATTCTTATGAGGACATATTTTGGTTATTTAACTTAAATATGTACTTTTAAGTTTTTATAGACAGAAAATGTATACACTATCTCAGAAGTGGGGTCCCTTTCAATTCACTACAATGGTGTTGTAACTTATTTGGGAGTGAAATTCTAAAGAAACAAAACAATCCAATAGTTGTGTTTTTTAAAAAATATGTGTTTCTTTGGCTATGCATAACATAACGTCTTTCAAACTTAACTTTGTGTGTACAGTTGCGCATAGTAATGTTTATGCACATGAAAATTTGAGAACCATGAACTATTAGAGTAAAGGGGAAAGAGTTACGGTCTCTGGGTAGGTGGAAGGTTTTCAAACTATCCTAGCTTTAAGATAACCATTAAATTCATAGTGATTAATGGAATTGGACTATGCAAATGATTAAATAAGGTTTCTAGTGATCTGACTTTAGCATGGAACTTTATATAGCATGTGGGTACCAAAGCTTAAAAAAAAAAAAAAAAAGAAAGCTCTCATATATCTCAGAGTAAATGGAGAATGGGTACAGAATTCTAAAAGCTTAAACTTTTCTTAAAATATTTACTCTATGATTATGTCTTTATAATCATTCTTCTGTGATTTTCATGAATGTTATACATTTGCTCTTTTTTGTTTCTTGAACACACTAGGTACTCTTCACCTTGTGAAGAATTTGTTTTCTCCTTCTCTTATAATACCCTTCAACCATTAATGCACATGTCTTATCTTCAGCTCAAATACTTTTATTAGGGACATCTCCGAACATCAGCCTATATATAATACCTCCTCTTGCACATTCCTTATTTTTCCTTAGCACTTATCACTATTTGACATTTACTTCTTTATTTATGGTTTATGGTTTTACATTACATACTAGAATGTAAACATCATGAATTCATGAATTGGCTTGTGTTTGTGTTTGCTGCTCATTTCTAGACACTAGAAGAATGTCAGTGCCATAGTAGGCTTTCCTTCAATAATTACAGATTGAATGCATATATGAATTAAAAATTTAATACAGAGTAAACAAGGCAGAGTTGTATATGTGTTAGCAACTCTCCTTTCATGGAGTCTCATATGTGTTTATGTGCACGTACATGACCTTTATTTCACACTTTTTCACAGCATGAAATATTTGAATCCCTTAACTTATAAGGTATTTAGTCTTTTTAGAGTTGAAGAACCACCATATACCACTATATTAATAGGAAAACAATAGGGAAAATCAATGAATCTAAACATTTTCTTGACAAGATTAATAGCAGTGATAAACTTCTAGCCAGGCTAATGAAGGAAAAAAGAGAGAGAAGACAAAAAATTATCAATATCAGTACATTGGGAGGCTGAGGCAGGCAGCTCATTTGAGGTAAGAAGCTCGAGATCAGCCTGGTCAACATGGCAAAACCCCATTTCTACTAAAAATACAAAAATCAGCTACCATGGTGGCGGGTGCCTGTAATGACAGCTACTCGGGAGGGAGGCTGAGGCAAGGCTTGAAGCCTGGAGGGGGAAGTTGCAGTGAGCTGAAGTCACACCACTGCCCTCTAGCCTGGGTAACAGTGAGATCCTGTCTCAAAAAAGAAAAAAATATATACCAATGTCAGAAATGAAAAAGAGGTTATGACTACCAAATTCATGGACATTAAAAATAGAATAAAGAAATATTACAAATGACTCTATAACCACAAATTTGATAACTTAGCTGAGGGGCCAAACCCTTGAAAGATATAAACTAGCAAATTTACATAAATTCAAATAAAAATGGTAAAATTTTATTAAATCCATATGTAATATGTAACTGCTTAGTTTCAGCAACTGACTGCTAAAGGCTTGTCTAGAACTATGGGATTAATCAGTTTTGTTACAAATTGAATCCAATGTCAAGCCTATGTCAGATTTACAGTCGTGAAACTAATGAAAACAGGAAGTAGAAATCATTTCCAGTGTTGAAGAAGATCTAATTCCTAAAACAATTTCTCATGCAGACCTACCTACTTGGCTAGAATTTTACCCTTAGATATCCATTTTGTGAGTGTGTTAAACATTGGTATTTTGCAGAAGAAATTACTATGTGTTAATTGGTATTTGGAGAAATAACACATTAGTCCTTACACATCAATAACACTGCAGTTTAGTTCAGATTATCTGATTGTTTGTGCAAGAAAAATGACGTGAAGATGGGACAAGTTTTGACAAAGATGAATTGAGTAGGATAAACAGAAAGGCATACATATGTACAGTAGTCATTATTTCAGTCAGATTTCCTCAATGAATATTACTGCCTTCAATCCTTCACGTTTGGTACACCTACTTCTACATTTCCTAAAACTTCTCAAATGTACTCTTCTCTTCAGCTCACAGAATAATTTATAAATCCTTTAAAGAACTGTGCTTCTCACACTGTAATGTATTTGCACATGATGTCCTGAAATGGCCTTTTTCCATTTTTTTTTAACCAAGCCTAATCTGTTCCATTCAGCTATCTCTTGAATCTTTCTTGGTTAATTGGTTCTCCTGTGCATAGCTTCCTGTGATTGCTTCTAGTGCACTATCTATCATGTGGAATACAAATTAACTAATAGTAAATTATCTATTGGATTGAGAATCCCTGGTGAGTAAGGACTATATTTTGTATTATTTTATTTTCATCTTAAGTCCTGGTCCCCTAGTCCAAGATTTGAATAAAGCAAGGGGCCAAAAATATTTATGAAAGAAATAATAATGCCTTGAAAGGGCACGAGCTTTAAAATAAGAAGATTTGGAGATCTACTTCAGGAAAAAAATATATAACACAGTTATGTCTGTTATCAAAGCCTGCTTACAGCTAATAATAAGAATAATTTATACCAGTATACAAAGGCATACAGCTTCATGAACAGTACAGGCTAACTCAGACTTTAATACTGAAAAGAATCCTGGAAAACTGCACAGAAATAATAATAGATCAGAAGAGACAGTAGTTTCCAGGAACTAGAGCCATGAAGGCTTTAAGGAAGGGCAAAGTCGTTCAGGGGACATTTGAAGAACTAAGACAGAGTCTTCATTTTTCACTGAGGCAAAGGCAGGATCCAAATGTTTTTGAGGTATCTATAAGGTAGCAATTCATTCAGATCAAGGCCAAAAAAAATGAGGTGGTAAAAAGGGTCAGAGTATTAAAGATTGGGAAAGAAAAATACAATGTTTATATGTGTATATATGTATGTATTTATTTTTAATTAATGATGATAATTGTGCATCAGTGGATAAATGGTTAAAGAAAATGTGGTAAATATATGCAATGGAATACTATGCAGCCTTAAAAAAGAAGGAAATTCTACCATTTGTGACAACATGGTTGGAATTGAAGGACATTGTGTTAAGAATAATATCTTGATAGAAATCTTAGATGCACATTCTGGATACTAAGTATCCATAAGTCTTGGTTTTCATTTTTAAATAACCTGTTTTGGACTGAAAAATGACAAATCATACTCACCAGTGAAACTGATTATGAACATCAGATTAGGCTGAACTGATTGACAACATGAAGGAATTAGAACATTTTCAAAAACCATATAGGAAGAGTGTAGAAAGAAGCACTGGCTAATTCACTATGAGGAGAAGTCCAGAAATAGCAATTGTTAGTATTACTTTCTAATATCTAGTAATATTTTACATGTGTTTCAGAGGAAGAAAAAAATAAGGTATTTTGTAAAATGCACACCTTTCTGTGGAATAGTCAAAGGGAGCCAAATAAACATGCAAATCAAATATTTAAGCCATACTGGAGAAAAGAAAGAATGAATAAAGTGCAAACCTGGGACTGAGAATTAGTTCTAGGGACTGAAAAAACAGAAGTATACCACAAATCATGATGAAGAAATGAGAAAATTAAAAATGAGGATCCTCTAAATGTCATCCAGTTGCTGGAATTCATATTAGTCATTTTCAAAAGTACAATCTTAATTACTCCTTTCACAAAGGATATGGATTAAGAATCATTATCGTCATTCTGTAAATAAGATCACTAAAACTCAAAGAATGAGTCATTAAAGTTATCTAGTCAGAAAGGCACAGATTTGTGTCTGAAAGCCAGGTCCTCTGATTACAAGTGTCATTCTGTTTTCTTGATTCCTTTCTGCCTCTGTTCTTTTATTGTGATCTACTTAAAGGCATATGTGTCCTAGGGGAACATGAGAGCTCTGAGACAGCTGATAAAAATGTAGAAAAGAATAATTTCACCTGTATGAGAGCAAAATCAAATAAAAAATTTCATCTGAACTCTCCTTGGAATTACTTGGTTTCTGTATATTTTAGAATTAATTTGGTGTTAGTTTCTTATTAAAATAACATTTAATTGTCACGTGATAATAGTGTCAACATTTGATAAATATTTAAATTTATGGTTTCTTTTATGGTGTTATGAATACAGTTCCCAAAGACAATATATGCTTAAGATAGAAACAGTAAACTATATAACATTAAAATAAAACTTATTTATAATTTGTTAATTTGGAGGCTCTCTGAAAACTTATTACATACCCTCAATATCAAAAATATCATTTTGTACTGATTACAAAAAAATATATGATAGGGATTCAACATTACTCTTTCATAGCTGTTTTTTTCAGCACTTAAAAATGGGCCTAGAAGCAAATATAGCAGGGATACCCATACATAAAATAGAATATTTAAATAATTTAATTCAGAATCACACAGGGATTGCTAAATGTTAGCCTTAAAATATTGACTGCTGTATTAGTGCATTTTCACACTGCTACAAAGATAGTACTTGAGACTGGGTAATTTATAAACAAAAGAGGTTTAATTGACTTACATTTCCACATGGCTGGGGAGACCTCAAGAAACACAATCATGGCAAAAGGTGAAGGGGAAGCAGGACCTTCTCCACAAGGCAGCAGGAGAGAAAGAGCACAGAGTAGACTGCTAATTTTAAACCATCGAATCTTGTAAGAACTCCCTCACTATCATGAGAAAAGCATGGGGAAAACCACCTTCATGATCCAATCACTCTTACCAAGTTCCTTCCTCAGCAAGTGGGAATTACAATTTGATATGAGATTTGGGTAGACACAGACTCAAACCATATCAACAACAAAGAAAAATATTTAGGATTTTAAGACAAAACATTGAAATAAGATGCTCTCTGAAGTAAAAGAAATGGTCAACATGTTTTGTATAAAAGGATATTGTATGAAAATTTAAAAAAAGAAAAAAAAACAGGACCAGATGCAGTGGCTCATGCCTGTAATCCCAGCACTTTGGGAGGCCAAGGCAGGTGGATCACGAGGTCAAGAGATAGAGACTATCCTGGCCAACATGATGAAACCCCATCTCTACTAAAAATACAGAAATTAGCTGGGTGTGGTGGCATGTGCCTATAATCCCAGTTACTCTGGAGGCTAAGGCAGGAGAATCTCTTGAACCAGGAGTCAGAGGTTGCAGTGAGCACAGATGGTGACACTGGACTCCAGCCTGGCAACAGAGTGAAACTCCATCACAAAAAAAAAAAAAAAAGAAAGAAAGAAAAAGGAAAGAAAGAATAAAGAAAGCTCAAAGTTAAACATTAATAGAAAGGCAAAATAATGTTTAAATTATGTTCTAAGGAAAAACATATATATATATATATATATATATATATGTGTGTGTGTATATACATATACACACACATACGCATATAATACAGATGTTTATATTGTTTTAGTGAGGTTATATTTACCCTGATCTTGTTATTTATAAATAGATTTATCAAAATCATGTAGTCAAAAACACAGACATTTGAGTTTCTTTAAATACAGTCGGCTCAGTTTTCCAAGTTGTATTGTTAAGAATTTTCACATAGATTTCTACAAATTTTCTAAGGTATGGAATAATTATTTATTTATGAATCAAAGCACACCAGTAAGTTTTACTTATTACTTACCTTTCTGTTATATAAATGCCATAATTTCAGTAAAATGGCAATAGCACTAGTTAATAGTGGCAATTAGAATTAAAGAAATTAATTAGGCAATGAAGACTACTTAAGTAAGAAAATATGTGTGGAAAGCTATAATAATATGTTTACAATTTACAATTTTCTTTCTGTCATACTTAGCAATTGGTTTTAACTGTTTTTTAAAACTTGGATATTTAAATTGTATAGTTGCAATTTTACATGTTCTTTTTAATTTTTAGAAATTAACATATTTTGTGATGTTCTAGTTGTTTTTAATAATCTTCATTGCACTCTCATTAGACAAATTTCTATATTAAAATTGTATACAATTGCCAAAATGTGTATCACCTTGGTCAAATTTTGTTTTCTTTATTAGTTAATTTTCTTTTCAATTTTTATTTTTGGTTCAAGGGGTACAAGTGCAAGTTTGTTACATGGGTAAATTGTGTGGCACTAGGGTTTGTTATACAAATGATTTCTTCACCCAGGAAGTGAGCACAGTATTTGATAGGTAGTTCTGTGACCCGCACATTCCACCCACCCTCCGCCTTCAAACAGGCCCCAGTGTCTACAGTTCCCCTTTGTGCCCACATATACTCAGTGCTTAGCTTTCTTTATAAGGGAAAACATGAGGTATTTGGATTTCTGTTCTCACTTTAATTCACTTAGGGTAACGGCCTCCAACTCCATTCAAGTTGCTGCAAAGGACATGATCTTATTTATTTTTTATGGTTGCATAGTATTCCTTGGTGCCTACATACCACATTTTCTGTATTCAGTCCATTGTTGATAAGCATTAAAGGTTGATTCCATGTCTTTGCTGTTGTGCATAGTGCTGCAATGAATATATAAGTGCATATGTCTTTTGGTAGAAAGATTTAAATTCCCTTGGGTATATATTCACAGTGGGATTGCTGAGTCAAATTGTAGTTTTGTTTTAAGTTCTATGAGAAATCAAACTGCTTTCCACAGTGGTTAAAATGAATTTATATCCCCACCAGAGTGTATAAGCATCCTTTTTCTCTGCAACCTCACCAGCATTTATTTTTTTTAACTTTTTAATGATAGTCATTCTGATTGATGTGAGATGGTGTCTTATTGTGATTTTCATTTACACTTCTCTAATGATTAGTGATGTGGAATATTTTTTCATATGCTTGTTGGCCACGTGTATGTTTTCTTTTGAGAAATACCTGTTCATGTCCTTTGCCCATTTTTCATGGTTTAGTTTTTGCTTGTAAATTTAAGTTTCTTACAGATTCTGAATATTAGACCTTTGTCAGATGAACAGTTTGCAAATATTTCCTTCCATTCAGTAGGTTATTTGTTTACAATGTTGACAGTTTCTTTTGCTGTGCAGTTTAATTAGATCTCACTAGTCAATTTTTGTTTTTGTTGCAATAGTTTTAGGAGACTTTGCCATGCACTCTTTGCCAAGGTTTATATCCAGAATGTGTCCCAGGTTTTCTTCCAGAGTTTTTATAGTTTTAGGTCTTACATTTAAATCTTTATTCTATCTTGAGTTGATTGCTGTATATAAGGAAGGGATTCAGTTTCAATCTGCATATGGCTAACCAGTTATCCTAGCACTATTTGTTATATAGGGAGTCCTTTACCCACTGTTTGTGTTTGTTGACTTTATTGAGGATCAGATGGTTGTAGTTATGCAGCTTCATTTCTGGGTTCTCTAAGCTATTCCATTGGTCTATGTGTCTATTTTCGTACTGGTAACCTGCTGTTTTGGTTTCTGTAGCCTTGTAATATCTTTTGAAGTTGGTTAGTGTGATGCCTTCAGCTTTGTTCTTTTTTCTTAGGATTGCTTTGGTTATTCAGCTCTTTTGTTCTATGTGAATTTTACAATAGTTTTCTCTAGTTCTGTCAAAAATAACGTTGGTCATTTGATAGGACTAGCATTAAGTCTATAAATTGCTTTAGACAGTCTGTTCATTTTAACAATATTGAGTGTTCCAATTGTGAACCCCAAATAACTGAGACAGGTGTCAGTCCATTTAGAAAGTTTACTTTTGCCAAGGTTAAGGATGCACACCCATGACACAGCCTCAGGAGGTCCCGACATTTGCACAAGGTGGTCAGGGCAGAGCTTGATTTCATGCATTTTAGGGAGAGATAAGACATCAATCAATAGATGTACATTGGTTTGCTCCAGAAAAGCAGGACAATTCAAAGTGGGGAGGGGACATCCAGGTCATTTGTAGATAAACACAGACAGTTACATTGTTTTGATTTCTGACTAGCCTTTCCAAAGGAAGCAATCAGATACACATTTTTCTCAGTGAACAGAGGGATAACATTGAGTTCTGTATGTGCTTTGTCTGCAAGGAATTTCCTTGAGGACAAATTGTTAGGCAGGCAAGTAACTTTTTTATATTAGCAGCTATCTTTTTCAGTAATAGACTGAGAGGCACGTTTGTTCTAAGCAGTTTGCAGCTTGATTTTTCCCTTTGGCTTAATGATTTGGGATCCCGAGCTTTATTTTCCTTCCACAAGCTCAGTGAGCATGAAATGGTTTTCCATTTTGTTTGTATTGTCTCTGATTTCTCTCAACAGTCTTGTAACTCTCATTGTAGAAATTTTTCAGCTTAATTAGCTGTGTTCCTAGTTATGTTATTCTTTGTGTGGCTACTGTGAATGGGGTGGCATTACTGGTTGAGCTCTCAGCTTGGTCCTTATTGGTGTATAGAAATGCTATTAACTTTTGTACATTGATATTGTACCCTTAAACTTTACTAAAGTGATTTATCAACTCTAATAACCTTTGGGCAGAGACTATGGGGTTTTCTAGATATAGAATAATATCATCTTGGTACTCCGGTACCAAGAGGGCACTAAGCTGTTTAACACTTAAGCCGTCTGTGGACAGCAGACCTAAAGGAGCACTGTAATGTGCCCGGGGGCTTCAGGAGTCATAGGCACCTACCCCTAGATGTCACCACTGGGACCAGAGCCTAAAAGCCCTAGACCCAGCTACTGCACCTGACCATCTGCATGCTTCCCCTCCTGTAAGGGGTTTGAGCATGCATGAGGTTGCTGAACAGATGAGCCACACTCCTGTCACACATCCTTCAAAGGGAGTCAGGGAACTCTCCTATTTCCAGATGATCATGTGGTTTATGTTTTTACTTCTCTTTGTGTAAAGTATCTCATTTATTGATTTGTGTATGTGGTACCAACATTGCATCCAAGGGATAAAGTCTACTTCATCGTGGTGGATTAGCTTTTTGAGGTGCTGCTGAGTTTGATTTGTTGGTATTTTGTTGGGGAATTCTGCATCTCTGTTCATTGGGGATATTGGCCTGAAATTTTCTTTTTTCATTCTGTCGGGCAGGTTTTGCTGAATGATACTGGCCTTATAGTTAGGAATCCCTCCTCCCTGATTTTTGTACAAGTTTAAGTAGAATTGGTACCAGCTCTTCTTTACATGTCTGGTAGAATATGGCTGTGAATCTCTCTGGTCCAGGGCTTTTTCAAGTTGGTAGGTTTTTTATTACTGGTTCAATTCTGGAACTTGTTATTGGTCTGTTCAAGATTTCAGTTGCTTCCTGGTTCCATCTTGGTAGGTTACATGTTTCCAGAAATTTACCCATTTCTTCTATGTTCTCATATTTAATATACTTAGGAGTGGTGGCAGGTAATCGTGTTTCATTTCTATGTTTAGCACTCCTTTAAGGACCTCTTGTAAGGTAGGTCTAGTGGTAACAAATTCCTTAGCATTGGCTTTCCTGGAAATGATTTTATTTCCTCTCTCAATTATGTAACTTTCATATTAAGTTTGACTAAATATGAAATTGTTGATTGCTATTATTTTTTTAAGAAAGCTGAATATAGGCCCCAGTCTTTTTTGGTTTACCACGTTTCTGATAAAAGGCCACTATTAGCCTGGTGGGGTAGCCTTTATATATGACTTGCTCCTCTCTAGCTGGCTTTAAGTTTTTTCTTTCTCATTGACTGTAGAATCTGATGGCTATGTGTCTTGGGGATGATGATCTTGCATAGTATCTTGCAGGGATTCTCTAAATTTCTTGAATTTGTATGACAAACTCTCTAGCAAAGTTATAAAAATTTTCTTGGACAATACCCTGAAATGTGTTTCCCAGGTTGCTGGGAATGTCTTTCAGGAATTCCAATGAGTTGTACATTTTGTGTATTTACCTAATCCCGTATTTCTCAGAGATTTTCTTTATCTTTTAAAATTTATTTTTCTTAATTCTTGTCTCACTATGTCAATTCAAAAGCTCTGAGATGCTCTGAGCTTTCCTCAGGTTGTATATTCTGTTATTAATGCTTCCAATTGTATTCCGAAATTCCTGTAGAGAATTTTTCATTTCTAGAAGTTCAATTTGGTTTTTTCTTTCTTGGAATGTCTATGTTGTTTTTCACCAGTTGGATTCTTTTATTGTTTCCTTTTGATTGAGTTCCAACCTTCTTCTGTATCTTGATGAGCTACCTTATTATCTAGATAATCAGATTTTGGTTCGGTTAAGAAACACTGCTGGGAGCTAGTGCACTCATTTGGAAGTAATAAGATACTCTGACTTTTAGAGTTGCCAGGGTTCTTATGCTGGCTCTTTTTTATCTATGTAGGCTGATGTTTCTTTAATCTTTGAAGTTGTTGTCTTTTGGATGGGGCTTTATTTTTTTCTTTTATATTCTTTGATGCCTTTGAGGGTACTGTGATATAAGCTGGGTTTAGTCAATTGTTTTTATTTCTGGATGCACTCAGGAGACCAAAATCTCAGCTTAGCACTCCTAGGCTACATGCTGTAACCCTGGGGGCTGGGACTAGGTCCATGACTTTGATTTCCAGCTCATCAAGGTTAAGCTGGCAATACTCCAACAAGGGCTACTGACAAAAGCTCCCAGGAGGGCGATGGTGAGTCCCCATTCACGTGTACACCAGCAAGGAGGTGGTGGTCCTCATAAACATGCATATCAACAATGAGTCCCCATGCACATGTGTGCTGGAGGGGCAGTGGGATTCCCCATGCATGTATGCATGTGCTTGCCAGCAGGACAGTAGGGTGTCTATGCATATATGCACACTATTGAGGTGGTGGGATGAGGCTGGGGGTGTTACAAGTGAGGAAAGGCTGTGGGTGGTGCACACTGGTGGGGTCTCCAAAAATATGTGCAAAAGTGCTCCAACGGGTAGGTAGATTCTCCTGGCAAAGGAGCTATAGTGATGGCCATTGGAAAGCACTTTGGCTGGGATACTGGGGCAGTGCTGTGAGTGGGTGAGGCCAGGAAGGGACTCTGGGAGAGGCCAGCTGACAGGGGTTGCTCCGATCAGACTGGCCCTATATTAGTCAGTTCTTAATGCTGCTAATAAAGACATAACCTAGACTAAGTAATTTATAAAGGAAAGTTTAATGTACTCACAGATCTGCATGGCTAGGGAGGCCTCACAATCATGGCAGAAGGTGAAGGAGGAGCAAAGTCATGTCTTACATGGTGGCAGGCAAGAGAGCATGTGCTGGGGAACTCTGCTTTATAAAACCATCAGATTTCATGACACTTACTCACTTTCACAAGAAAAGCATGGGAAAGACCTGCCTACATAATTTATTTATGTTCCACTGGATCCCTCCAAGAACATGTGGGGATCCAAGAATTATGAGAACTATAATTCCAGACAAGATTTGGGTGGGGACACAGCCAAACAATATCAGGCCCCATCCTACAGGAAACACAACCTTGCTCTGTCCAATACCAACAGCTAATAAAGTCTAAAGCTGCCTAATGGAGTATGAAGAGCTTTGTAGGATGAGCACCCATGGCCATGCTCCACTGCAGCTGTTCCTGTGCCAAAAACTCTGGACTCCATTGATGCAGGAATTTTATCTCTACCACCTCTGCCAGCAGTTTTCTCTGCCAGCTCAGATGTCCGTGGGGGTCTTGGGGTCTCCTTCAGCTAGAATCCCAGAGATAAATGATGACAGTGAACCACTCCAAACCTATTTTACTCACTCCTTCCCTAGGAGTGGCTGGGGGCCAGGAATGAGTCTTGATGCTTGGCAACCCCTTGTAGAGTTCCCAGCTTCCTTCTCTTTCAGCCTTAAGTCTGCATGTACCCTCTGTCCACTCCCAACGCCTTTTACTGAAGATATGTTGGAGTATGCTCCTCTACTTGATTATCTGGTCTCTCTCAGTGGGAAAGCTCTTTATGGCTGTGTCTACTTGGCTGTCTTTGCTCTGACTGATTATGAACTCTCAAGGGCCTTTAATTAGGACATTTTAAAAGAAGAAAATACAGATTGAATAAACAGACATTATTTATTTTTAATAAAAATAACACTGGCATTTTTTTTTCTGTCCTATGAGCCAGTAGAATATTTTTCTATTCCTTTTCCAGTGCCATTTATTTCAGCTGCCTGAAGCATAGATGACATAGCTCTATTCTTTCATGTAGCAGTAAAACTGAATACAACCAAGCAGAAAGTTCTGTGACTAGCAATATGTTCTTATCAAGCTCACATTACATTGATTCCTTGCATCAGACAAATGTGATGATGTCAACATAAGTAACCTCTCAAGAAAAGTGTTTGAACATGATTATTTAAGATTTTACTTAATAGCAAAAGCAGATTTCACATGCATAGGGATTTGTTTCCAGCTCCCCAGAAATGTCCTTCTCCTTTATACCTACAGGCTTGTTCATATAATCCAGCTGTGAATCAACCAGGTCCTTTACATGTTATGTATTTATCATATAGTCTCATGTTTCAAATGTCAATATTTTAAACCTTTCAAAGCACATTGAATGTTTTCATAAGGTAACCTGTTTCCTAGGAAATCATTTTAAGGCACAGAGGTAATTTGAATTTGTTAAATCAAAATTGGGTTCTAAATAAGTTGCAGTTTTAGTAATGAAATTTGAAAAGCTATGTTTAACTCACTGCCTTTTTCTGGTAACATCTTTTTGCATTCTGAAGGAGTCTTATTTCTAAAAATGAGTCGTATTCTCTGTATGACTTTTTGTTGCAACCTACATATAACCTTACAAAATTCAGGTGTAGTCAGTTCATCTCTTTCTAGTTGCCTTATGGTCTTGTCAAAGATTATCAAACATTTTTAGGAAACAGCATATACATTTCTGCTTTATTGCAATCCTTTATCTATTTTTACTCTCAATATGTCTCCAAATTAAACAAGGATTTTTTTTCTTGTTCAACAATTAGAAATTATGATTTTATGGAAGGCCAGCATTTTAATATCTTTTCTATGTCAAGCAGCAATGATAGCCATCTTTTAGGTACATACCTAAGGAAGCTATTTCATCTAAACCTATAACATCAAAAATATAATTATGTGCTTCTTCATATTTGAGGACACTAAAAATGGCCAAAAACTTTCATTATGAAAACCCTAATACGGGAGGCAAACAGATCACACACCTTTTAATCTTCATGTTGTTGAAGGTAATCAGGACTTTTAGCTGGTAAGATCTTTTTATTTTCTTTGATAAGAAGTTTACTCACTGAATGGAATTTGTCAACATTTTTATTTGCATTGTCTATTGAATATGTGGATATAGGAACAAGTCTATTCCAAAGTTTCATTAAAATCTTCATAGAAATTATGAAGATTTTGAAACTTCATTTTTCAAATTAAAGCGCATATGCACTAAGAGAAACATTTTGCTGCTACTGTGACTCCCTGCACCTCACTTGACTCACTGTAGACAGCATGATCTTTGCTAAGATCTGACAGAATCAGATCTACCCTGTAAGAGGCCAATGCATCTCTTATCAAAATCCCCCATTTATTCTCTCACAGGATATTTTAGATGCAACTCCTGAATCAGGTAAAGTAACTTTACACAGTTTCATACAGCCATAAAGGGAATAACATGATAATGCATGTTCATTACTGGGGTATGCCTAAGATAATTCATTGGCCACCATTTTCAACTGATCATTGGTATTTTGCGGGAAATTAAAAAAAACCTTTGGATTGATTTAGAGGTACTTACCTGTCTTATGCTAATCTTATGTTTCCCCATCTCCAAATTATTTTTTGCATAATCTACAAAATAATTTGTTTTGGTTATTTATTCCCTTAATGTAACTGTATGTGTTTTTCCACCTGCCATTAATGTAACAAAGTTATTAAACTTTCTTTTAGGGGGATACATGGGTAATACTGGTGTCGGTATTGTAATTGCTCTTATTTTCATTATCTAGATTCTTGGAATATATGGTCATAACATTTACAATGTTAAAATTAAACTGTCATGAGGGACAATATACAAATAGAAAAGGATCAGACCATATAAGACAATAGAACTCTAACCCAAAGCCTCTGGAGCAATTAGCCCAGAATGGTCAAGAATTAGTCAATCACTGCCAACTTTTCTAGTTTTTGCTAACCTGACTTCCATCTCAGCACCAAATGGAGAAAGCCAAATACACTTCCCAAACCAATTACAGGCTATGCCCCACTGCTAGTCAATTCACTTCCAGCATCCTTGTGCCAATAATCTCTTATCAAGGTATATCTGAAGTCTCCCCTTTTATCCACTATAAAGCCACCTTGTCTGCCTTTGAGTCTGCAAGTGATGGTGACTGATTCCCTTGCTTCATCGAGCTCTGGTTAAAGGGCTTCTGTTTGTTCCTATTTGGGTTGTCTTTGTTTTTTTTTTTTTTTCACAAGCAGTATCTCAATACAAAGCACAACAGTTAATCCACAAAGTCAGAGACAGATTGTTAATGCTGGTGATTACAATGCACTAAGGTTTCACACAAATGGTGTCACTTGAAGTAAATCAACCAAGCATGACCCATTTTGGAGAACTGCCGATCATAGCTGCAAACATTAGTGATCAGAGGTAAAAATAGCAGCAACTGCAAAGGACAAATACTCTGTACTGTATTCATTTGACACTAAATTTGTTTTCTTTCAGTCATTATTTTTGGGGCTGCCTTTTCAGCATGGCACTTCCCCACAACCTTCCTTACCTAAAAACTGGGATTTTTTTTGCTTCCTGCAGAGTTGTTTCCCCAGGATGTGAGATTTTTAGTACTAAAAATAGAACAATCAAGCCTTAAAAGTGGTCATTCTTTTTTTTTTTTTTTTTTTTTTTGAGACAGTCTTGCTCTGTTGCTCAGGCTGGAGTGCAGTGGCATGATCTTGGCTCACTGCAACCTCCACTTCCAGGGTTCAAGTGATTCTCATGCCTCCTTCTCCCAAGTAGCTGAGATTACAGGTGCCCACCAGCATGCCCAGCTAATTTTTTGTATTTTTAGTAGACATGGGGTTTCACGGTGTTATCCAGCATGGTCTCGATCTCCCGATCTTGTGATCCAGTCACCTCAGCCTCCCAAAGTGCTGGGATTACAAACAGGAGCCACCGTACCTGGCCATTCTATTGTTTGTTTGTTTGTTTGTTTACCATATTATCATCCAACCTGGAATACAAGCTAGAAAAATCTGCCAGACTTCCTATATTCCTGTTTCTATGATCCTTCATCATACCCAACCAGTCCCCTCAAGTGGGCTCTATTCCCTGGAGATGTGTTCACATAAGCTGATATAGTATAAACTTGAAGCCCCTTCTGTTTATGGATCTCCTTCCCAAGCTCTGAGAGAGGCCCTGCCAATGTATTCATATGTTTATATGATTTTCTAAAATTTTCAGAAGTTAGAATCACCATCAGTTAAGATGACTGTCTCCACAGTGACTGCTGTTCCATCACACTTCCCTTCGTGTTGGGTAATGTTAGGGTGACCACAAAGCATGTTTGGAATCCAGCTAAGGGGCAATTGAGTTGGAAATACTTCATTTTTGGTTTATTGGAATGTATTGTGGTTTTGAGCCACTTCTAGGAATGGTTTCATAATTGCTAGCATCCCTGCTGTAGGAATGACTTCCAGTCGTATTCCTACCACTCACTGTACTGACCCACCCAGCATCACAGCAGGACGGAGAAAGGCCAATTGTATGAAGGTGTCCTCTTCCATCTGTCACTGAAACTATGAGAATAAAGGAGAAATATGGTTTACAATGTGCAGAACCAGCAGCTAATATGTGGAAAAATCTTTCAATCATTAAATATATATGTGTGTATATATGTATATATATACATATTATAAAAAGAATACTTGGTTTTCATAAGTGCCTAATCAAAATGAAAGTTTTTTCTGGTTACAAATATGATTTATAACGCAGGATGCATAATTATAAACCTGCCATGCTCCTTTTCTTCCTTCTTTTGATGAAAAGTGCTTAAAGTTAAATTTATCAGGAGTTTTGTGTTGGCAGGGAACAACCAGTAGCAGTACTATAAGCAACAGATACAACTTCCTGTAAAACCTTATTTTTTGCATCCAAACTGTCAATAATTTTTTTATCCATTATAGTAGAAAAAGTCTTGATTTCTTTCTAATCTCTATGAAAAATATTATTATAAAATCACTTTCATATGAAGATATTAAAAAGTGTATATCTAAAATGTTTATATGTGGATAATATATGGAGATGTGTCAAGAAGGTAATTCATAAAACTATTCCCTTATTTTTCTGGATTATCTGAAATTTGTAGTATTTATTAGCCTTTTAAAGTTACTAATGTTGTATTATCTCTTTCCTCATAAACAAATATTTGCTTTCATACTTAACTTTGTATTTGTAATTTTGAGCACTTTTTCATAGAGAGAGACTCACAAAAGTGAATTTACTCCTACTACTCCCTAGTCATCTCTAGAATCTTTTACTCACTTTCACCTTCTTTGTGCTGGTTCAGGAAGAATTTATTCTCTTGCTCACAGCTCTTCTTATTCCAATCAATTCTCCCTGCTGCACACGAGGGTTAATGTTCTAAAATACAAATTCAGTTGTCATCATGGGACACGAAACAATCACAGGTGCCAATCACATTCCATAGTCCTCCCTTTTCATCCTAAGCTCCCCCAGCCCAGGCTGCCTGAAGCACCGCTTTACATGGAACTTCTTATATTCTCTCACATGTCACTTCTGAGTGTGAGGCTTCTCTCTATATAAGGGAAAATCTGATTAGTTTCTTCATGGTCAACCTCAAGTTTCGCCTGCTCACTGAAGATTTGTTCAACTTATCTACCATTTATATGCTCTCAGAACATCTTGTTTATTTTTCACTTCAGTACTTTTCACTTTGTATGACATTTTCTTATTGATATTCATGTATCTCCTGCTAACAAACAAGTTTCTTGAAAGCGGGGTCTTTATCTTATCACAGTATCATAAGTGGAGTGTGATGCTTGTTAGACTTAGCACTCATTTGCTCATTTATTAAGCTTACATATATGCTTATATTGCCTACAGTATGCATCAGACATTCTGCCGGGTACTAGAGATAAAGCTTGTAGTAGATTCATGATAAATATTACTGAAATGAATGAATATATTACCTTCTGATTTTGTCATAAAGATAACCACATTGCCTGTTTACTCCAAGTCCTATCATCACATCATTGTCATAGAGCAGACAGAGAATATTTCCTCTATGTTCAAAGAAGCAATTGTGGCATTAAAAAAAAAGGCTGAACTAGAATCAAAAGTCTTGGATTTGAGTTTCTGGGCTATAGTTAATGGTTAAGGATGCTAAGCAAATGATGTAAGTATCTCTGGTAATAATTTTCTTTTCTATAAAATGAGGGAAATATTTCATACCCCATTAGCACACTCTAAGAATTACATGATATAATACAGTTGGAAATGGTTTGTTAACAATTGTTTTACACAAATGTTAAGGTGCTATTGCTTTCAGATAAAAGGTGTTACTGTTCCTCTGCATCTGTAACATTTTTCATTTACACTTTCAACAGTAATACACTGTATTTATTATTTACTGCCCACCTAGAATGAAAATCATCAAATATCACATGTTCAATCAAACTGCAATAACACTCAATTCTCAGAGATAATGAGATTGAACTGGGACTAAATGGAAATTCATTTTGCTAAATCATAGTCACAGTCTAAAAGTGAAGGTCAAAATGGAACTGTAATTCTGGGTAGAGTGTGCTGGAAAATGCAGAAAATTCTAACAGGCACATTCAAATTAAATATTATCAGATAAAAGGCCATATTGTACCTCACAATTTTAGTAAGTGTAAAATATGTTTTATCTTTTCTCTCTTCTTTTGAGAGCTATCAGGGTCTCAACCCATGGCTATTATCTTCACTATGGAATAGGACCTAAGAAGTTGCAGACCCATACTTCTTGATGCTTCTATTCACCGGACGTAAGATGTGTTTCCATTATCCTTTTTCCTTGTAATCTTAAAACACAGTCCTACTGTCTAGAGTTAAAAAATATAGAATCTGATTTCATAGAGAAGATTTCCCTGTGAAATTTGAAATAATTTGTGAAATGCTTAATTGACTTATTATTGTGAACTAAATCAAAATTTTAGAAATAATTTCAAGCCATATCTCTTTACCAATCACAAAAATTGGTGTAGCATTTGTTAAACATAGAGAAAGAAAATAAATTGAATCTCATATGGTAGGATAATGTGCATCATATTTAAAATCCTATTAATATGTTTCTGTGATTCTGCTGAGAAATATCCTGGGTTTTTTTTTTTTTTATTTTTATTTTTTTTTGATATTGCTGTGCCTGCATTTGTACTCATTTCACAGTGGAATTATCCCTACCACTCGTGTTTTCTGACATGGGCATGTGACCCCGACAATGTTAAGAGTCTGTCTCTATGATATTTCAAATAAGAATTTTTAAAACATAACGTACCTTCCTTTGTAGTGATGCAACAGAAAAGATGAGAGCCTAGGAGCCACTTGTGGCCATAATTGCAGCTTAATCAAGAAAGCCACACAGATAGATTAAAAGCAACAAGCACACAGAGAAAAACGGAACGAAATACTACAAAATCTGGGGAACAATGAGATATTAGAGATTAAATTTTCCTATTACGGATACAAAGTAAATCTCAGAAAAAGCCAAAATCAGACTTTCTTTTTTTTTTTTTTTTGAGACAGAGTCTCACTGTCACCAGGCTGGCATGCACTGGTGCAATCTTGGCTCATGGCAACCTCTGCCTCCAGGGTTCAAGCGATTTCCCTGCCTCAGCCTCTTGAGTAGCTGGAACTACAGGTGCATGCCAAGATGCCTGGCTAATTTTTTGTATTTTAGTAGAGACAGGGTTTCACCATGTTGGCCAGGATGGCCTCAATCTCCTGATCTCGTGATCCACATACCTTGGCCTCCCAAAGAGCTGAGATTTCAGGTATGAGCCACCACGCCTGGCCATCAGACTCTAAAAACAAGGACTGAGGATAAATCTGAAGAATAAAGAAACAAAAGTAGGAGATTCAGGGTAAAGAGATTAGATTAAGTTGTTGGACCAGAAGATATGCTCAGAAAAATAAAGTATATTCCAGAAGAGATATGGAGATTTTGTGTATTCTTGTTATGCAAACCACATTGAATATTCAGTCACTGAAGTCAACTATACTGTTCTTAGGATGAATTCACTCTATATCAACCACCTGACAATATCAAGTCGCCATCTCCTGTAGTATATTCTGTGCTTTTTTCTGTTCAAAAGAAAGCAATGAATAGTTTCTTCTCCCTTACTTTGATCTTCCAAAGTCGTGTGAGTACTAGTGCTCTAACAATCTTTGACTTCATTACCACATATCCCACTTATGGCCAAGAAGATCTAAGTGAACATACCTCGGGAGATTCTGGGAAAGCTTATTAAGATGAATAGCCTTGGCCAGGCGCGGTGCCTCACACCTGTAATCCCAGCACTTTGGGAGGCCGAGGCGGGTGGATCACGAGGTCAAGAGATCAAGACCATCCTGGTCAACATGGTGAAACCCCATCTCGACTAAAAATACAAAAATTAGCTGGGCATGGTGATGTATGCCTGTAGTCCTAGCTACTCGGGAGGCTGAGACAGGAGAATTGCTTGAACCCAGGAGGCAGAGGTTGTAGTGAGCCGAGATCACGCCATTGCACTCCAGCCTGGGTAACAAGAGCGAAACTCTGTCTCAAAAAAAAAAAAAAAAAATCAAGAATAGCCTTAGTATGTACATCCCTTTAGTTGCTTGCACTTCTTTTATTTATCCTTCTCCTGTTTTCTGTCTGGATAAGGGAAACAATTATTAAAGTCATGACAACCATTTCCAGACCACAAAGATGGCAGTAACATTCTAAGCATGGTGGAGTTTCAACATGAATTTTACAACAAACACATGTTCAAAGCATTGCAGGTCCCTCTTTTTTCATCAGTAACCATCTTCAGCATTAATAGATGTTCCTACAAAATGCCAAGGAAAATCATGTTACTTCCAAGAATAATTGTCTGCATGCTAACATTTTTAGGTGGAAGGTGAAGTTAAGAATGATGCATCTGATTGTGACAAGTTTTCTCTTTTTTAGAATGGCAAATTTGGCCTTTCAAAAATTGTGAATGCTCACGTCATCAGGTACTCTAATATTAAAGAATCAATATATGTTTTAAACAAACTGAAAATAATTCCTAAAAGTTGATTTTGACCTTCCTTCATTATAATTGACCTGATTTCAAATATGGTTAGGGTCCAAACAACATTACATTTTTAGAAATAAATTACACTTTCTTTATAAGAAATAGTTTCTGGACCAGGGGCAGTGGCTCACGCCTGTAATCCCAGCACTTTGGGAGGCTGGCTGAGGCAGGTGGATCACCTGAGGTCAGGTTGTTCGAGACCAACCTGGCCAACCTGGTGAAACCCCAACTCTACTAAAAATATAAAAATAAGCTGAGCACAGTGGCTGGCCCCTGTAATCCCAGCTACTCCGGAGGCTGAGGCAGGAGAATAACTTGAACCCAGGAGGCGGAGGTTGCAGTCAAGATTACACCATTGCACCCAGACTGGGTGGCAGAGTGAGACACCAACTCAAAAAAAAAAAAAAAAAAAAAAAAGGAAAAAGAAAAAAAATTTCTAAGTCCCTTAAGAGTTACTGTTTTTGTTTGTTTTTAATTTTTAATAACTATTACTTAACAGATATTTGTAAACATTTTTCCTCTATAGGGTCTTAGAAATAGCCATGTCACCTCAGAGTCATTCAGTTAGGGTGATTCTGATGTTATGTTTGAGTTACTACCCTGCCTTTCTTTAACTTTTGTTTCTCTTTTCAGTCTTTCACGTTCACTAGTGAGCATGACATTATATAGATACTACATTGATATTTAATTTTACTATCTCCAAATTTCCCTTTTGTGTAAAATGAAAAATGTTTTAATGGGTTTCTCATCCATTTCCATGTTTAAATAAAAGTATTGACCATCTTCTTAGTAAGAAAATCATACGATGTTTCTCCACATGTATGTAATGCCTGAATTCATATAGTTCACCTTTCTCTATGACTGATCCTATCACCTGAAATACTGCTCAATAAAACCAAATTACAACACATTTTCACTCATTTGTCCTATTATTTTCTTCTTCTTTCCATCCATGTAATTGCTTAGCTAACAATTATATTTCTATATGGGCTTTACCAGTTATGTGAATGTGTAGGTTTATTGTTTGAAAGTTTGTACTTCTACACTTTGACCTACTTCCCAAATAGTCTGTCAAATTTCTACATAACTCTGAAAATACTCAATTGTCATAGGGTCATTATGCCTTTTCTCATTGTACATGTATAAAAAAGATAAGTTCTCATTGCTTCAATAATTTTTTAAAAAAAATTTCCATATGAGTTTGTGTGTTTGAATTTCTGTTCCCCAATTAGACCATGACAATTCACCCCTAGTTTAGAACTCTGTCTGGTACACATAAGGTTTTCAGTAGATATATTTTATCTGAACTTGATCATAATAGACTGAGGGGCTAGAACTAAGTCCTCTTCCTTTCTAAGTGTCCACAAGAGCTAATAGAGCACTTAGAACATATTTAGCAAATGCTGAAAAACAGAAAATGAGACTAGGACTAAAAGTCTGGCCTTAAAAATTGACTGAGCATGGGATGTTTTCCTCCCCCAAAAAAGTTAATCCCTTATTCCTCCTGCAAATTACAATTAAAAATCTCAGAGAAAATCAGTAAATATCAGCAGACCTTAAAGGTCAAGAAAAGAAAGCAAACTAGCTAGAGATTTTATGACTTGAGGAATAATGGGGAAGTGAATTGTCTGCGTTTTGTTTTTCCTCCTATGTATCTCTGCCTGGGTACTGGAGAAACCCAGGAAACATAAATAATAATGGGAGCAGATAAAACAACAACAAAACCCCCACATGTACAGTTTCTCTCTAAAAAGACAGAAAAGGATGGCTAATGATATATAACCTTTTTGACTGTGCACACCCTCCAAGAAAAAGCTTCCCTACAGGATCCTCCAGTCCCAGGCATTGAACAATATCTTGTCTTTCATCCCTGTTTTGCACAAAGGAGGTTGCATCCCTATCTCTCCCCACTGTGAACTCTACCAACTGTTTGTTGGAGCCCTACCAGTCACCTCCACACTACATTAACATGAGTAGACATGCTTTTCCTCCCATCCACAGTGAGCATTGTGACTAGGAAGACTGTGGAGTAAAAAAGCTATGTGATCATTCCAATCGTGAACTAAGTGAACATCAGAAAAGAAGCAGCACTCGTTTTCCTTTCTATCATGTGCTGTGGAGCTCATGAAGAGGGGAGCACTGCTACTATCCTAATGTTGCAGTAGCCAAGCGACAGCAAAGATGAAACAACCAACTGCCACTCAATTAGAAAATAGAGGCTATGAATAGGAAGAAGAGGGAGAAAGGGAGTCTGTATATGAAGCTCTGGACAGACTCTGGAGTGACCATCCATGAAACCATTCATAATCACACAGCAAAATGTGTGAGAACTGACCTATGGTGCAGAATATCACCAAGATTTCAAATTGGTTGAAAATCTGTAAATGGTTTCAAAAAACATTTACAGAGGATCACTATATATGCTTTGAAATTTCAATTACCATTTAAAGTACAGCCCACAAAAATTGGCCAGGACATGCATTCTGAACTTTAATAGGTATATCATCTGCCTGAGCAGACATAAATAGGAAATATTATCATATGCAACTTAAAATTTCCAGAATATATTAAACATCATTTACTATATCGTGTACCACTGATATAGTAAATCAATGTAAAAGGATACTTTTCTAACAAATAAATGAATTGGACATCCCTAGGCAGAAAATAAGCCTTAATCTAAACTTTAAAAATTGTATAAAATATTAACTCAAAATCAATTATAGATGTAAATAACCTAAAACTAAATTTTTTAGGCAAAAACACAGGAGAAAATTTTTGTTACTTTGTGCTAGGTGACAAGTTCTAAGACATGATACCAAATGCACAATTTACACAAGAAAATATTTATTGGCTGGGCGCGGTGGTTCACGTCTGTAATCCCAGCACTTTGGGAGGCTGAGGCAGGTGGATCACGAGGTCAGAAGTTCAAGACCAGCCTTGCTAAGATGATGAAACCCTGTTTCTACTAAAAATACAACAAAATAGCTGAGCATAGTGCCGGGTTTCTGTAATCCCAGCTACTCAGGAGGCTGAGGCAGAGAATTGCTTGAACCTGGGAGGCAGAGGTTGCAGTGAGCTTAAATCATGCCACTGCACTCCAGCCTGGGCAACAGAGAAAAAAAATATTAATTAAACTCTATTAAAATTGAAATACTTTTGTTCTGCAAAAGATCCTGTTAAGAGGCTGAAAAGACTAGCCACAGACTGGAAGAAAGTATGTGCAAATTGCTTATGTTACAAATGATTTGTTTCCAGAATATGTAAGGAACTCATATTTAGTCAGAAAATGGGCAGAAGTCTTAAACAGGTATTTAATTGTAGAAGACATATAAATGATGAAAAAAATCACATTAAAAAAATATTAGCCATTAAGGAAATGCAGATTAAAGCTATGATGAAATAACACCATAAATGTACTATAATGGCTAAATTAATAAATTCTGACACTCCTAAATCTTGGTGTGAGGATACAGACCAATTGGATCTTTCACATACTCCTAATGGAAATAAGAAATGGTGTGATTTCTCTGGAAAATAGTTTGAAAATTTCTTATAAGTTTAAATATATACTTATCATATGACCCTGGGTATTTATAATAGAGAAATAAAAACTTACAGTCATATTAAAAACCTGTCCATGAATTTCCATAGTAGCTTTATTTTTAACAGTGAAAAACTAGAAGCAATTTAAATGTCCTTTACCAAGTAAATGAGGTATAAAAAAGGTGGTACATCCGTGCAAAGTAATATTACTCAGGAATAAAAAGGAATGGACTATTGATATAGGCAACTACTTGAATGAATCTCAAGGGCCCTATATTAAGTGAAAGAAACTGAACCAAAAATGAGTACATACTGTATATTACATTTATGTTAAGTTCTAGAAAAGTCTAAATGATAAGAATCTAAAACAGATCCATGATTGGCAGGGATTAGATTTAGTGGGGAGAGATTATGAAACAGCTTTCTATTTTGATTGTGGTGGTAATTACATTAATACATATCTATGATGACGTTTTGTAGAACTAAATTTTTAAAAAATACATGTAAAATATAAAATCCAAATAAGCTTTGTAGTTTACTTGATAATCCTGGCCCAATGTCAATATTTTGACCTTGCTAATATGCTATAGTTATGTAAAATGTCATAACTGGGGAAACTGCAAATTATCTGTATTTGTTTTGCAAACTTTTGTGAGTCTTAATTTATTTCAAAACAAATTTTTTATAAAAAGACATTCTCAATGGAGGCATAATTTATTATTTCATTTATTTAACCTATTAAGATGAAGAAAAATTATTGATAGAGAACAAATCTGTGGTTTCCAGGGGTCAGGATTAGGAAGGGGGAGATAGCACGAGTGAGTTTCTCTGGAGCACCAGAACAGTTCATCCTGACTATGGTGGGGGTTATACAAATCTATACATGTGATAAAATTTCATAGCATTTTGCAACAACAACCACAAAAAACCTCAAAGAAAAAAGTGAGTACAAAAACTAGTGAATTCTTTAAAAAAAAAAAAAAAAAAAACAGGTAGTTTAGTTTATAATATTCCGTTTTCTGTTTTTAAATTAAACTATGGTTTTGTAAAATGTTATCATTAGAGGAACCTGAGTGAAAGGTACATAGAAACTCTCTGTACTGTTCTTGGAATATTTAAATCTAAAATTTTTTCCAGATGACAGTTTAAAAATTGACTAAGTATAGAAAATAGAGTGATTTTTGGTGTGAATTCTTAACTCTGAAGTCTTTTCCTGCTCCTACCTGATGTCATCTGCCACCTAGCAACCTCATTCCTCCTTGACAGGCATTACAAATGGGAAAACGCACTGAATTACTTCTCGCTGACTGTAAAGCAATCACATTATTGCTTGGCAACAAGCCCAGGGTTATGGGCAAGAAGTTACTCAGAAAAAAAGCTTAAATGTAGTTTTTATTTGAAATTTCCCCTAGAAGGTTGTTCATCAACACAGAATGGGAACATGCACAGTTTTACAGAACATAAGACCGTATGTAATTTCCCGAACTATTATAGAAGATTTCTTGTCAAGCTTTCAAAAAGTAGTAAAACAATAATATTCTGAAGCATTTGATTCATATTTAACCAACAACATATAAGCAGGTTAAATTTAAGCAAACACTGTAAAATCATTCCCTAGGCAAGCTACTATTATGTTTAAATCAGAGAACTGCTAATATTTGGTAGGAGTGTGCTCTAAAAATGATTAGTAAAACTCTACATTGAAAATAAACCAAATATAAGATATAAAATACCAACTATATTAAAATAATGTTTATTTCTACAATAAACATAAAGGAAACACCTTCATATTACTACAAATAACAGATAAAACTAGATACATTTCCAGAAAATTCACCCCTTCAAACATTTCTTTATACCTCCAAATCTCCAAAAGTTAAATTTTGACTCAGTTTTGTGAAACAAGCAGTATCTGGGAAGAAGTGATGAAAATGTATTAATTTGATGACATATATTTATGTCACGAATGCGGAACTCACATGTAAAATATGACGTTTAACTTTAATCAATCACTATTTTCTCAGTAAACAGTGATAATTAGGAAATCTGCCCCTAAATTTCTGTCTTCTAAAATTTTCACAGCCAGGGTGGGCACAGTGCCTCATGTCTATAAGCCCAGGCACTTGGGAAGCTGAGCCAGAAGGATCGCCTGAGCCCAGGGAGGCGGAGGCTGCAGAAAGCCATAGTTGCATTGTATCACTGCACTCCAGCCTAGAAAAAAAAAAAATCTAGTCTTTTGTGTTCCAAGGAACATTTTTCCATAAAGAATCACATTTCCCCATAAAATTCAAATAAGACTTATACATTCTTTTATTGACTCCTATAAGATTTCTATATTACTTCCTTTAAAATCTGTTTAGACAAGACCAAAGAGAGACCCTCTAAATTCTTGTTCTTTGTCTCAAGAGTAATTAGCTAAGATTTGAACTATTTGTCCCCTTGAAACTAGCCAGACACAGAGATAAACATTTCCTGTTGAGCCAACTGGCTGAGACTTCCTTGATTGTAAAACAATCACAACTCTAAATCATACCACCTGTAAATTGTCTGCTCCTCCCTATGAATGTCTAAGGTAAAATTCATCCTGCCAGGACACTAATCTTCAGATCTGCAGTGCTCTCCCTATGGCAATAAGCTGTAAAAAATCTCTCCTTATCTGGTACATATTAATCTTTGACAAAATAAAATACAATAAGGGCTTTTGATTTTGCTTAATTATATACTGTTTTGTATAAAAAAATGATTCCAATGTAAGATTTAAATTTTAATAAATTTTTGAAGTAGCAGTTTTTTTATGAATATACTTTAGAAAGTTTGCAAGGTCGAACCTTAGCTGCATAAAACTACCCACTACTTTCTAAAACATTTTTAAATTTTATTTTTATTTGAAATATAATAATTGTATATATTACACATTGATGGTTAAAATATGATTTTCATTTTTTTTCTGAGACAGTCTCACTCTTGTCAGCCAGGCTGGAGTGCAGTGGCATGAACTCAGCTCACTGCAACCTCTGCCTCCCAGGTTCCAGCAATTCTCTCGCCTCAGCCTCCTGAGTAGCTGGGATTACAGGCACCTGCCAGTAGGCCGGCTAATTTTTGTATTTTTAGTAGAGACCGAGTTTCGCCAGGTTGGCCATGCTGATCTCGAACTCCTGACCTCAGGTGATCTGCCCACCTTGGCCTCCCAAAGTGCTAGGATTACAGGCATGAGCCACCATACCCAGCAGATATTTTTATATATGTTTATATTATTTAATGATTTACAAGCACTAATTAAATAAATTCTAAAACAAGTTTAAATTTCAGGAAGTCTTTCTCAGCCAATCAGAATATGTCATCAGTTAGTGGGTTCATATGTCAGTACATAAGGAGATTTCCTGCCAATTCAAAATCATATGGTTAATAAATTAGAGATAACTTTCTAATAGTGAATTGGTAACTCTGCAATAATTATTCCAAGTATATTTGGGTTAAACTCAGTCCATCATATCAATAAAAAAGAATTGAGAAGTGACCAAAAAATTATTTCAGTCTCCCTCTTTTACATGCAGTGAAGGTATGAAATTTTCTAATATTGAAATCTCTTATTTGTTTGGTTTTCTGAAAACAACACATAAACACAAGGGGATACACATTAGGATACTGAAAAGAATCAAACATAATGCTGTGCAGAAAAAAAGTAAATTATCTCATTCATCTCTGACAGGGAAAGGTAGAAGTAGTAAGTTATTTGCAGGAAAGACTGAAGACAGAAAAGAAACTGTTAAACACGAGAAAAAAGAAAGTTTTGACTATAGTATTTTTTTCATCCATTAAGGATGAAAAGATCACATTTGATTCAAAGCTGGTGTTAATTCTGTAGACCATGAATCTTCACTCTTGTCACCATCCCTTGTGGATTCCAGTATCTCAACTGATAACGTCCTATTAATACAGTGTAAGGTCTTAATCTCAGCCAAGAAGACTTGAGTATCAAGACACTAAGAGTCTCTCCATTTCCACTGTAACTATCATAGACCAATCCACCATTATTTTTTACTTAGACCACTGCCACAGCTCCAAATTTGTCTTTCTAAATCCACTAAGGACTCTACTCCCAACCAAATCTCCTTTCTCCAATTATGGCTAGAATACTTTTTATAATTTCAATTAAGATTTTTTTTTTCACTTTTACAACTAAATACTTTTAAAATTTTACATTGTTCCTCTATTTTAAGTCTAACTTTCTGAACATGCTCTTTCTGGTGTTAAAATTCTTCCCACTTCTTTCAAGGTCATTTCTAACCACTCCCATCACTGAATACAAATTAGTCATTCTGTGCTTTCTATTTCTATAACTGCCCTTCATTGTTCCTCCTCAAGGCATGCACATATTTTTTTCCTTGCCTAAAATGTTTTTTTATCCCTTGTTGGCTTATTCTTATTTGATCTCAGTCCTCATTTTAATTTTATTTCTCCGGAGAAGCTTTCCCTGGTCATTCTTCACCTCCAAAATTAGATTTAGTTTACTCTCACACAGCAATCTTTACCTTCATAGCACTCATCAAATTATAAAGAAATCACTAAGTTTTCATTAGATGATGATATCAAAGCAGACTGGCAGGAGAACTGCATGAATGACAATTTTTAAGGATCCTCCTAGTAGTGAAAAAGACTTGAGCAGGATATTAACATTAAGACCTTTTATTATGTTCTTAGGAGGTTGTCAAAAGACAAGTGGATACTAAGACTGAAGGAAATTTCCCAGTGACCATTCAAAAGTGCTTTGACCCATCCAAGGGAAATTGTTTCATATTATTAAGTAGAAAAAGGAGGGTTATAGAAAAATCTAAAAGGACAAATTACCCTTTGTGGAACAAAATGAAATAGTTGTAAATATTGGCTGAGTGAGACATTCTTCTTGGCAGCATTAGTAACTAGATCAGCATTTCAGAAAAAAAAATTGCAATTCAGAAAGGCAAAAAATTGTAGGACAAACCAGAAACAGCAGTCAGAATGATTTTACAAACTTTCCTAATAGCCATTCCTGAGTGTTTTCAGAGGTTTGGGAATTGTTGTGGTGAAAATTTCTTTCTTCTGTTTATTTTTAAAATTTAACTGGCTTTTCGTTAGAATTTTGTAAAGTACAATACTAATCATACAAAATGTTGCTAAACAAAATAATTCTTCAGAAAATTAAAGAAAATTGATTTTTACTACTATTACAGCATGCATTCTTAGGGTTTTATCAATGTGGAAATGGGGCTAGAACTTGTATAAAATCACAAATTTTGTTTTAATTCTGAGTTGGGGAGATAGAAGTAGAGAAAACTTCCAAGGGACAAAAAAATCGTTGAAATCTGAGCTTGGAGTAGGAAGCACTGTAGAAATGTAGGTAAAGTTCTAATATCAAGATTGCTTAAGGGAAGAGGAGGTAGTGACCAGAATCTGCTGGCTTGAGCCAAGAAATCTAAAGGAGACATGTTCAGATTTAAATTTAGGGTTTCAGATGGGAGATCCTGCCTGTCTCACAAAGAAGCAGAGGCAAGTTTTATCTGGATATAAGCATCTTCCATTTCAGCCTCAGTTTTTACACGTGTTGAGAACAACCAATATGAGCTTTCATCAAAGATAGTCAAATTTATCACAAAATCATTTTTTGAGAGACTGCAAGGCCAAAAAAATTGCCATTAACTGTATATGTATAAAAATATTAAAGATATAAACAATACAATCATATATATATATATATATGTTCAAAGAATAAAAAAGATAATCCACAATTACCAGATAGATTTCAAAACAAACTAATAAGATCATTTAGAAATAAAAATTTTAAAAATATACATGTATGAATGTTGAAATAAAAAACTCAAGGATGACAAACTGATTAGACTTACCTAAAGTGAACTAGAAAATATACCTCTATTTATCAAAAATACAGAACTAGAAAGTAGACTTGAGTCTCATTCCCAAGGTACCTCATTATGAATATGCATATATTCAAAAATATGCAAAAAAGTGAAATCCAGAACACTTCTAGTCCCATGTATTTTGGATAAGAGATACTCAGCTTGTACTAAAAATAAATAGTTGACAATCTAAAACTGAATATCAAGGAAAAGTATCTGATATGGTTTGACTCTGTCCTCACCCAAATCTCATCTTGAATTATAGCTCCCATAATCCCCACATGTCATATGAGGGACCCGGAAGGAGGTAACTGAATCATGGGGTGGATTTTTCCCATGCTATTCTTGTGTTAATGAATAAGTTTCATGAGATCTGATGGTTTTATAAAGGGCAGTTCCTTTGCATACACTCTCTTACTTGCCACCATGTAAGATGTGCCATTGCTCCTCCTCCTGCTGTGATTGTGAGGGCTCCCCAGACACGTGGAACTCTGAGTCTTTTAATCCTCCTTTTCTTTGTAAATTACCCAGTCTCAGGTATTTCTTAATAGCAGTATGAAAATGGACTAATACAGTATCTTTCCAGAACAATAGTAAAATAAATATTTTCAAACAAAGAAAAAGTAGAAGAATTCACCAACAGATGAGTGATAAATTTATTTCTGAAGGGCAAAATTCAGAACGATGAAAATGTACCCATCTTAAAGTGAGAAATTCATGGTTAGTGACTGATAAGCTGCTCGACAAGCTATGGCAGTAGCTCTTGAGAGAGTTCCTGAGAGACTTGATAGACAACACTTGGAACTTTAGAGTTGGCTTCTTCTTTCAGTGTCATGTAAGACATTCTAACTCTACATTTAAAACTAGGCTCACAATGAGATAGAGCCTTACAGATGTCCTGCTAAGGGATAGTAGAGGGCAAATTTGGAAATGTTAAAGATTATACAGATTAGACTTCCTCCAAATTCTTCAGCATGTCACAGATATCCTATATCGGGGGCTGAATTCTATTTCTTGCTTTGTTTGTTTTATTTAAACTAATTTAACATTTTCTCAGAAAATAAAAGGACATTAAGCGCTTTTTACAAAATTAATCTGAAATAAATGATCTCTGAATAAAGAAATTAAGCATTTTGGGAGGAAATTTCAGCAGCTGAGTTATCTTCACAGCTAGTAATTTTAAAAGAGTACCAAAATAGATTAATATATTGTTGCATTACAGGCATAAAATATCTTTGGAATATTTTTAATTTGGACTGCTACACTATAACATGAGCAAAAAATTCCTATTTCGTACAAGTGCCATGAAACTAGAGGTGTGCTTGTTGAATTTCACAGGTGCCCAATATTCTGCTGGAAGGGAGAAAAATAATTTTTTCTAGCAATATGACTTGCAAGATGAAGTAATTTTCTCATAAATCCTTATTAAACATTTCATTGTCTCCAAAACATAATTTAAGTATCTTTGAAGGAAATAAATAAAAGGGGGAAAAAATCTCAAAAATATTACCAGCACAATCTTGAAAAATGTTATTCAAAAAATTTTTGTTACTTAAAAATTCAATTCTACTTACAAGTCAGATTGCTTTAAAGTAGCTTGATTTCCTAAAATATAATGGCTAAAGTCAAAATATTTTACCTGCACTATTTTAGGAGATTTATTATTTGAGAATAAACATATGCTTGACTATATGAAAAGCAGTGAAAGTTTGCAAACTACAATGATCGAGTAAAATTATTAGAACTTGTAGCCAAAAAATGCTTTTGCAGACCACTTTCATGTGACAAGAAAGTGCAGCATTTTATTCACTAAACATGTAATGACTGTCTCTTATACTTGAAAGCATGGTACAGAAGATAAAAAGAACAGAGTAGATTCCTCAATCTGTTCTGGAAGAAAAAAGACATGTTGACAGCATTCAAAAATAATAATAGTATAGAAAGTTCCATAAGTGAGTCTGGATGGGCGTGAGAGGTATTAGGAAAGGCCTTTATCAAACAATTAGCTTTTTAATATAAAATTTAATGGTGTTAGCACATGACAAAAAAACAAGAACAAAGTTAGTAATTAGAAATATAGGCTAGAACTAGACCATTTGACAAAAACAAAAAAGAAATAAAGACAATGCAGTAAGAAATTTTATTAAATGAACCAATCTATAAAGTGAGGTAGTATTAAGTGTTGCAAATTATAAATAAGGCTGGAACAGAGAATTTTGGCATAAGAGATTTTTAGCAAAACGTATAGGAAGCAAAGGCCCAGGAGTTGAACAAGAACCAGAGAAAGAGGCAGAAGCCAGACCATATATGATACAGGAGAGACTTGGCGTGAAGTGCAAAAGAAAACCATTTGAAAGTTTAGAGCAGATGATGTCTTGATCTCATTGGGGTATTAAAAGAATGTCTGGCTACAACTGTGCCACAGTAGTTTATATGGTGTTAAGGATCATGAAAACTGGAAGCAAGAGTACTAGGGAAAAGGCTGTAATCCATGCAGCCATGGTGAGAGTGGTAGGCATGGTGAGAGGTGATTGGTTCTATGAGGCATTTTGAAGATGTTGCTCACAAAATTTGTCATATAGGATATGGATATGAAGACAAAGACAATTCAAAAATTCTTTTCAGGGATTTCTACTTTAATAAACAGACAGATAGTGGTGCTATTCACTGAAATACAGGAACATTGTGGTGGGAACAAGTTTGGTAGGTAGACTATGTGGGAATTGACAATTCAGTTTGGGATATGTTAAAAAAATGAGATGTCTGCTAGACATCTAAGTTGAGAAGTTGAACAGCCATTTGGATATATGTCTAGATTTCTGGAGAACATTTAGGGGTACAGATCAATATTGAAAGTTGTCAGCACTTAGCTGCAATTAGATGCCATGGAATTAAAAGTTTCATGTTGGGCATGAGAGTAGAGAAAGGAAAGGAAAGGAGGTCTGGGTCTAAGCTCTGGGGTACTCTGATATAAAGATATTTAAAAAGATGATAAGGATTCAGATAAATTGTAGCCAGTGAAGAATGCAGAATATTTGAGTATGAGGCACAAGTTTAAAACAATAAAATAAATAAGCAAATCAAATGAGAAGGGCTAGTTTCATTGAATATCCCCAAAATAAAAGTAGTTTGTTTAATATGAGAATTATCTTTGCTTACTTTCATAGACAGCAATTTAATTA
This sequence comes from Plecturocebus donacophilus, assembly GCA_004027715.1. NCBI lineage: Eukaryota > Metazoa > Chordata > Mammalia > Primates > Pitheciidae > Plecturocebus > Plecturocebus donacophilus. Next base: position 90,378 of record PVKP010001722.1, read on the forward strand.
ATACATTGTGATAGAGACTGACACTTCTACAAAACTGGAATTAAAGAATGTCCCAGATAATTTTATGAAAGAAAAATATCTATGAAAATATAATGAAAAGGCCAGACAGTATTGATATTCCTATGCACACAGAAGAGGAATAGGTTTTAACACTTTTAAAACCAACTCAAATCCAAAAATCTTAGAGACTTCCATTTTATTTAACCAAACATTGCAAACATTCACCAGTTTAATTGCATTTCTGGAGAAGTGTTGAAAGTTCAGGACTTAATCAGTGTAAGTAATACAACTTAAACATTTTTTTTAAGAAATTAACATCAGGGTTGGACCGATAATGGGAAAAAGTAATAAGGTAAAGTATTTATGTAATATAAGTTCCAAGTAAAATATTAAGTAACTAGGAGAATGAATGCAAGGAAGTAAATAAAATGAATGTTTGTTTCCCTTGTTGACATAAGTCAATTGCAGCTTTCTGGAGAAATCAAGGAGATAATCAGTAGTACCTGAAACTAAGTGCTCTTTATTCCTTGATGTTTTGAGTGTCTTTTCACAGAATAAAGGTGTAATTCAGAAAATGTCTGTTTTTCCTCATTCACTTTCTTTTACCTCCAGAGGATTTGCACAACTTTCACATATTTGTGTTTACCAACCAGACACTGATAAACAAGTCAGGCAAAATGGCAAAGGGACCTCTTCAGCAATTCCTGACAACACTCTTTTACTCCAACCCAAATCAGGAAGTCTGAGAGCTTCCCAATGCAAAAGTTCCCCACTCTTCCATCTTGTACAGGGCACAGGCTCATGTGTCTACGAGAAATCATGGTTACCTAACAAGGTCTAGGCACTGGCCTGACTTTTCAGAACCACACTACCTGGGGTACACACTGTGAAGTATGCGGTTTGACAGAAGCAGAGTACCAAACAGTGGAAACTGCAGGCTCTAAAAAGTTTGAATTGTCACAACAGGTTCTGTACAGAAACCAATGTATAAATGGCTCATCATTGAAGTCACTTAGAAGTGCTTTAAAACTAGAATTGCCAGGTTTAGCAAATAACATAGGAATTCCAGCTAAATTTGAATTTGAGAAAAACAATGAACAATTTTTTGTATTGGTATATCCCATGAAATATTTGGAACATACTTATACTAACAAAAATATTCGTCATTCAATTCGTATTCAAATTCAAATTGCAATGGAACTCTGTATTTTATCTGACAACACTAACTGTAATCTCAAAATTCCCAAAGAAGACTTGGTCTCATGTGTATTTGCCTAATTCCGTACTTTTTTCCAACAAAATAGAAATGCAGAAAATGTATATTCTGCATTCATTATTCTCCTATAAATGGAAATGAATGCATCTCGAAGACAGATCATGTACACCTAAAGTTTCACTACTTCTACTTCTGTACAAAATGCTTTATAAACATATTTCATTCTATCATATTGCATTATAATTATATAGCATAGTTGAACTAGGGAGAGATTTTGTTAACTCTCATAAAATAGAGCCAATAACCAATTTTATGCAACTGAAATAACTTAGAATACGATTTACATACTAGTAAGTTAAGAACTCAGCCACATATCTAGTCAAAAACTCTCACCTTTAAAATGTAAAAATCATTGCTTGTACATTTAAGGTGTTTTTCTTGTTGTTGTTGTTGCTTTTATTGGGGGAGTGGTTTTATTATTATTTTTGTTTGTTTGTTTTTGCTGCTGTTGCTGTTGTTGAGATGGAGTCTCACTTTGTCACCCAGGCTGGAGTGCATGGTGCAATCTCAGCTCACTGCAACCCCCGCCTCCTGGGTTCAAGCAGTTCTCCTGTCCCAGCCTTCCAAGCAGCTGGGATTACAGGTGCCCACCACCAGGCCCAGCTAATTTTCATATTTTTAGTAGAGACAGGGCTTCACCATGTTGGCCAGGTTGGTCTGAAACTCCTGACCTCAGGTGATCTGCGCCCTGCAGCCTCCCAAAGTGCTGGGATTACAGGCATTAGCCACTGCTCTCAGCCCATATTTTGTGTTTTTAAAAGAACACCTGCTTGTTTTCATGCTCTTTATAGGCATTGCTTCAGATAATATATGTATTTAAGGTACCAAGTGCAGTCATATTACCACATTCCTGCAGTAGAAGTTGTGTGAATAAAAATGTTTCAGCTTCCACTGATGCTTTAATTTTGTAACTTATATTGACATAGAAAAGATCAAGCCTGATTGTTTAAGGAAAGAGCTACACTGAGATAAACTTGACAGGAGGCATGGTAATAAGAAACTTCAAAAGAAGTAAAACTTGAGAACAGAGGAATTGTATTGTTCATCCATCTCAACATAAGATTATGCTTTTAGTATCAGCCTATGAAGCCTTAGGTTTTAATTTATAAAGAAAAGCTGAAAATTTCCACATGTGACCATTGAGACGTAGCTTTCATTGAGCACATGTTATCTCTAGACTTATAGATATAGAAGATGTACTGACCCACTGTCACATTAATCAGTTAAGAGGGACAATATTATAACTATTTTGTCTTATATTTTTTGAACATATTCTAATCCTTGGAATACAGTGATTACATTTCTGGTTTCTTTTAGTGTCTTCTTAGGTATTATTTCCCAAACAAATCTGTGGTCCTTTTCTTTTTCCCACTCAAAAATATTTTTTTTCTGCAAACAGTACTGAAATAAAATAGCTATGCAAAATTGATGCCATAATTCAAACCACTGTTACCTCAGAAGAAAAGCCAATTTCAAGACAAGTCTTTAAAAAAATTTTTTCTGACCCACTACAGTCATGGATGATAATATAAACAACATGCAGGTTGTTTATAAAGCCAAAAAAATCAAATTTTCCAATTGTACAAAGAAATGTTTCCCTTGTCTTATTTTTTTTTAAAAGGTATCATTGGAAACATGACTATGAGAACAAACCACTCACAGTATTTCCTAGTTTGTTGTTAGAAATGAGACTGTACAATATGTTTAGCATTTTTGAAACTTTGAATTATTAAATAAGTAATGTCAATCCATATGTTAATAAAGACAGAGTCCAGAAACTTAATTTTTACCCTGGAAGAAATATAGGGATTATAATTCTCAGGTAAGCATACAAAGTTTCAAGCATTCAAAGTTTCTCATCCTAGTTTATTCGTGCCTCAGCAAAATAACTTCAGGGCAAATTTTTCATCATAATACCTACAGTATTTTATTTCAGAATTGGTTGTGATTCTCCATGTTCTTCATTTTATTTCCTTACTATTTCAATAGCATCACCTAGTTTTAATGCTTTTCTAAGGAATTTGTATATTCATCTAAAAATGAGGTAGTTAAAAAAGTAATAAGAAGAAACATAGTAACTTTTTATTGCGATAAAGCCAGCTGAAATCAAATTTCAGTTTAATCAATGTTTTAATACTTTTCTATAGATGTGACTATGCAGAATATAAACACTAGTGCATTCCATGTTATATCAGCAAATTGCCAACTTTATTGCAATAATATGATCAATTTTTTTTTTTTGTAGAGAAAGCTACACTTACATGATGTCAAATTAACTGAGAAAAAGGAAAGTTTTTATGAGTTATCTGCACTTGGGCTCTTCATGCCTGTTATGTGGATAGTGTCCTCTCCCTCTCTTGTCCAGTGATTCTGCGTATCAGACAGGTATATATCTTAGGGCATTGATGACTGCAATTCAGTAATGAAAAATATACAGATAAAACACAATTACTTTGTGCTCTTAGTCATAGAATTGTTGTGACAAGTAGTTATGACTAATATGAGGATAAGTTTTCCTGGGATTAGTTGTGGGACAAATTTTGCTTGATACTTAAAAATAATTTTAAACTTAAAATAATCAGTACTCAATATAACAGTTAAATTTTAGAAATGTGAAGAAAGAAGGATTATTATTATATTTTAAATCATTATTTTAATAGATTTGCAGTATTGGGAAATATTATAGAATGTTTAAAAAGAGAATAGAGTTGAAATGCCAAAGCACTAAAATATGTCTATGGAGTGTCTCATATACTAGAAGTTTGGGGATGTAGTCTCTGCTATATCTAATTTAGTGCTTTTAACTTTTCTAGGGGAGTATGTATATACCTTTATTTTGGTGCTAGGAAAGTTAGCCTATGTAGAGTAATAAGTAGATGACCCAAGATCTAGATTAGCTCTTTTCACTCAAGTCCATGATTATTTTACTAAACCATGTGAGGAGACAAACAACACAAAGCTAAACGTCAACATCAAACAATATGACTAGAAGCTAGACCCAAAAAAAAACCCCTCAATATTATTGATGTTTAATATTTTGCATAAATATTGAATATCTGGTATGAATTCCTGAAAGTTATGAGAGTTCCTCATAGAAAATATGCCCAAAAAATTAAATCAAAGACCTATGACTTCACATTAAAAAACTAGAAAACCAGACAAATAAAACTCCTCTGAGTAGATGAGTAGAAGTCTATATAAATTATATGTAAACTTATAATCCTTACAAAAATCTACTATGTTCATGAATCACAATGCTCAATGTTAAGAAATTAATTATTCCCAAATTGATTGATAGATTCAGTGTAATCACAGTGATATAAATTAAGATTCTGATTCTAAAATTCAAATGGGGTATAACTGGGCAAGATGGCTGATTAGGTGCAGTTGGGAGTAACATCTGCCACCAAGGGACAAGAACATTGGGAAAACGGGCACACTTCTGGCAGATCTTCAGAGGGAAGGCATTGAGAGTGGGTGAGGGGAAGACACAGATGCCGGGCTGAAGGAGAGGAGGCTGGGAACCTTGCATGAGACTCCTGCACACTGGGACTCCTTCCTAGCCCCCAAGAACTCTGGAACAAGGGTTGAGCAGGCAAACAGCCACTTGCTTTGGCCACAGGCCTCTGGAATTCTGGCCAGGAGATCCCACAACCCCCATGGACACTTGAGCTGGTGAGAAGAGCTGCTTCGAGAAGGTTCAGGGTCAGAACTCTAGCCCACACAGAGCCCAGAGGATGTGGTGCCAGAGGGTCTGTAGTGGAACAGCCAGAGAAGCATATCTTTCAAGGCCTGCCTTGGTTCTCTAACAGACTTTAGCCATAGTCAAACTTTATGACCTGAATGGTACAAGGCATCTTGCCCATGAGACAGATGCAGTCTGACCCGAGCACCCCTTAGACTGCTGTTCTCTCCCAGGTCCCTTGTCCTGCCACACCTGCTTGCAATGCAGCCTTGAATGCCTAGATGGGGTGCTTCATGGGGCCCCCACATCATAGCTCTTGTACTGGCAGTCCTTACTTGACAACTGGAAAGCTCCAGCAGAGCAGATCCCAGGCATGCACACCAACCAGTACTCTCCAACACCAGAATCTCCACCATGCTGCTTTGCCTGCATGTATTCACCAGCAGCCACCTCCAACATTGCTTTGCTAGCACATGTGTGCATGAGTGAACCTTGCCTTCACTTACCTACCAGCTCATGTGTACATGTGCTCCTCACTATGCCACTGTTGCTGGCGTGAGTGCATCCTATTGCCCCAATCCTCCACCAAGCCACCATTCCCATCAGGGTGTTTATAGGCATGGACTGCCAATCCCATGCCTGCCAACACCTTGTCCAAAGTCAACACTGCCACCAGTACAAAACTAAATATGGGACCAGTAGACCCACTCCCACCTTGAGTGGCAGCTGCCAACCACATGAACACAAGCACAGAGGGCACACAGAGTCCCATGGCCACCAGCACCCTGCCTCCATGCTAAGACCGCTGCAACTGTAAACATGCACACAGATACTGTTGGGGCCCCCTGTACCCCTGCACCATGCTGACACCTATGGCTGCTGTGAGCACCTGCAAAAAGGCCAGCACCCTTGCACCTATCAGCACTCCACTGCCGCTAAGAGAATACACCCCACTGCACTGCCACTGAGTGCTACCGCTACTGCTGGCAGGTGAAAACAAGGAGGGAGCTTGTTGCCAACCACACTGTGAAGTGCTTTGGTTAGCACTACCCACTGGAATGTTGTGACCAGTGGTCAGAAAAACTTGGCTCCTTCAACACAGCAGGTTTCTAGTCTTTGGGGTGATAGAGCAAAGCTAGGAGCCCAATACTTACCACCCAGAGTTAGAGCATGCAGTCCAGGAGCCCTGAGCTGATCCTTTCCCCTCTAAATTCCTCCAGAAATGAAGCCAATAAACTGAACTCACCTTATACCACAATCAAACCTCCAAGGACCTCAAATAGGATTCTTTTTAAAAAGCCATCCAAAGATCAGCAATCTCAATGACTCAAGGAACATCAGCCCACAAATATGAGAAAGAGCCAGGGCAAGAACTCTGGCATCTCAAAAAGTCAGAGTGTTGTCTTATCTCCAAATGATCATATTGGTTCCCCAGTGATAGTTCTTAACCAAGCTGAGATGATTGAAATGATAGAAATAGAATTTAGAATATGGATGAGAAGAAAGTTTATCAGCATACAGGAGTAAGTCAAAACCCAACCCCAGGATTCTAAAGAATAAAATAAAATGATACAGGAGATGATAGACAAACTGGCTATTATAAGAAAGAACCCAACCAATCTGAGAGAGCTAAAAAACGCTACATAAATTTCATAATGCAATCACAAGTATTAGCATTAGAATTGATCAAGCTGAGGAAAGATTTGCAGAGCTTGAAGACCGGCTCTCTGAAATCACTCAGTAAGAGAAAAATAAAGAAAAAAAAATCAATAAAGAGGTATAATAAAAAAAAAACTCTGCTAAATATATGATTATGTAGAAAGACCAATGTACAACTCATTGGCATGCATGAGAGAGAGGGAAGAAAACAAAGCAACTTGGAAAACGTATTTCAAGTTATCACCCATGAAAATTTTCCCAACGTTGCTGGAGAGTACAACATTCAAATTCAGGAAATGCAGAGAACCCCTGCAAAATACTACACAAGAGACCATCCCTGAGACACAGTCATCGTATTCTCCAAGGTTGAAATAAAACCCAACAGTGTGCTGTTTTTAAGAGACTCATCTCACATGCAATGACACCCATCGGCTCAAAGTAATGGGATGGATAAAAATCTACCAAGTAAATGGACAGCAGGGAAAAGCAAGGATTGCTACTCTAATTTAAGATAAAAGAGACTTTAACAAAGATCAAAAAAGACAAAGAAGGGCATTATATAACAGTTGTATAAGACTGTTCTCATGCTCCTATGAAGAAATATCCCAAACTGGGTAATTTATAAAGAAAAGAGATTTAATTGACTCACAGTTCTGAATGGCTGGGGAGACCTCAGGAAACTTACAATCATGATACAAGGCACCCCTTCATAGGACAGCAAAAGAGAGAATGAGAGCCAAGCAAAGGGGGAAAAGCCTCTTATAAAATCATCACCTCCATGATTCAATTACCTCCCACCAGGTCCTTCCCATGCCACATGAGAATTATGGGAACTATAATTCAAGATGCAATTTGGGTGGGGACACAGACACAGACAAACCATATCAATGCTAAAGGACTAAATTCAACAAGAAGACCTAACTATTCTACATATAAATGAACTCAACATTGCAGGAGCATGTAGACCTATCAAGTAACTTCTTAGAGACCTATGAAGAGATTTAGATAACCACACAATAACAGTGGGAGACTTTAACACTCCACTGACAGTATTAGACACATCATCAAAACAGAAAACTAACAAAGATATACAGGACCTTAACTCAACACTTGATGAAGAGAACCTAACAGACATCTGCAGAACTCTCCACTTGAAAATAATAAAATTTACATTCTTGTCATCTACAAATGGCACATATTGTAAAATCATCCACACAATTGAGCATTAAACAACTCTCAGTAAATTCAAAAAAACCTGAGATCATACCAACCACATTTTCAGACAACCATGCGATAAAAGTAGAAATCAATGTTAAGGAAATTGCTCAAAACCGTACAATTAAATAAAAATTAACCTCGATGCTGAATGACTTTGTAGTAAATAGTGAAATTAAGGCAGAAACCAAGAAATTCTGTGAAACTAATGAGAAAAAAAAAAGATACAACATATCAGAATCTTTAGAACATGTCAAAGCAGTGTTAAGAGCAGCATCTCTGGGACACAGTCAAACAGTTGTTAAACTCCCACATCAAAAAGTTAGAAAGATCTCAAATTAAAAACCTAACATCACAACTAGAGGAACTAGAGAAACAAGAGCAAACTAATTCCAAAGCTAGCAGAAGACAAGAAATAACCAAAATCAGAGCTGTACTGAAGAAAATGAAGATGCAATAAAAAAAAAATACAAAAGTTCAACCAATCTAGGAAATTTAGGAGTTAGTTTCTTGAAGGAATTAATAAGCAAGACATATTACTAGCTAGACTAATAAAGGAAAATGAGAAGATTTAAATAAACACAATCAGAAATGACAAATGGGACATTACCACTGACCCCATAGAAATGCAAAAAAAAAAAAAACCCTCAAAGTCTATTACAAACACCTCTATGCACAAAAACTAGAAAAACAAGAAGAAATGGGTAAATTCCTGGAACCATATTACTACAGTCTCCAGAAATTAAACCAGGAAGAGACTGAATTCCTAAACACACCAATAATGAATTTTGAAATTGATTCAATAATAAAAAGCTTACAAACCAGAAAAAGCTCAGGACCAGATGGATTTACAGCCAAATTCTAATTTCTAATAAATAGGAGTTGATATCATTCCTCCCAAAACAACTCCCAAAAATGGAGGAGGTGAGACTCCTTCAGAGCTCATACTATGAAGCCAGCATCATCCTGATACCAAACCCTGACAGACACACACACACAAAAAGCAAGCTTTGGGCTACCATCCTTAATGACCACAGATGCAAAAATAATCAACAAAACACTAGCAAACTAAATCCAGCAGCATATCAAAAAGCTAATCAACCATGATCAAGTACGTTTTATCCCTGAGATGCAAGATTGTTTCAATATATGGAAATCAATAAATATTATTCACCACGTAAACAGTACTATAAACAAAAACCACATGATCTTCTCAATAGATGCAAAAAAAAAAAAACCTTTTGATAAAATTTAACATCCCTTCGTGTTAAAAACCCTCAACAGACTAGGCACTGAAGGAACATACTTCAAAAGAATAAGAACCATCTATGAAAAATCCACAGCCAACATCATACTGAATGGGCAAAAGCAGGAAACATTTCCTGTGAAAATCAGCCTAAGACAAAGATGCCCACACTCATCATTCCTATTCAAGGTAGTACTGGAATTACTAGCCAGAGCAATCAGGCAAGAGAAAGATATAAAAGGCAACCAAAGGTTAGCTGGCAAGATGACTGAATAAGAACAGCTCCTATCTGCAGCTCCCAGCCAGGCCGATGCAGAAGGTAGGTGATTCCTGAATTTCCAACTAAGGTATCTAGTTCATCTCATTGGGACTTGTTGGACTGTGGGTACAGCCCAAGGAAGGCGAGCTGAAGCAGGGTGGGGCATCGTCTCACCCGGGAAGTGCAAGGGATTGGGGAATTTCCTTTTCCTAGCCAAGGGAAGCTGTGAGAGACTATACCGAGAGAAACAGTGCATTCCAGCCCAGACACTATGCTTTTCCCATGGTCTTCACAACCAGTAGAACAGGAAATTCTCTCTGGTGTCTAACTTGACAGGTCTCACCCCCACGGACCCCAGCAAGCAAATGAAGGCAGAAATAAAGATGTTCTTTGAAACCAATGAGAACGAAGACACAACGAACCTGCATCTCTGGGACACATTTAAAGCACTGTGTAGAGGGAAGTTTATAGCACAAAATCCCCAAAAGAGAAAGAAGGAAAAATCTAAAATCAATATTCTAACACCACAATTAAAAGAACTAGAGAAGTAAGAGCAAACAAATTCAAAAGCTAGCAGAAGACAGGAAGCAACTAAGATCAGAGCAGAACTGAAGGAGACAGAGGCATCAAAAACCCTTCAAAAAAATTCAATGAATCCAGGAGCTGTTTTTTTGAAAAGATCAACAAAATAGACCACTAGCCAGATTAATAAAGAAGAAAAGAGAGGAGAATAAAATAGACACAATAAAAATAATAAAGAAGTTATCACCACCAATCCCACAGACATACAAACTACCACCAGAGAATACTAGAAACACCTGTATGCAAATAAATTAGAAAATCTAGAAGAAATGGATAAATTCCTGGACACATACACCTTCCCAAGTCTGAATCAGAAAGAATTCGAATCCCTGAATAGACCAATAACAAGTTCTGAAAAATTGAGGCAGCAATTAATAGCCTATCAACCAAAAAAAGACCAGGATCGGACAGATTCACAGCTGAATTCTACAAGAGGTACAAAGAAGGACTGGTATCATTCCTTCTGAAACTATTCCAAACAACAGAAAAAGAAGGAATCATTTCTCTTTTTATGAGGCCAGCATCATCCTGCAATCAAAAATCCTCATTTTATGAGGCCAGCATCATCCTGATACCAAAGCCTGGCAGAGACACAACAAAAAAAGAAAATTTCAGGCCAATATCCCTGATGACTATCAATGTGAAATATCGCAGTTCATCAAAAAGCTTGTCCACCACAATCAAGTTGGCTTCATCTGTGGGATGCAAGCCTGGTTCAACGTACACAGATCAATAAATGTAATCCATCACATAAACAGAACCAAAACCAAAAATCACATGATTATCTCAATAGATGCAGAAAAGGCCTTTGACAAAATTCAACAGCCCTTCATGCTAAAAATTCTCAATAAACTAGGTATTGATTGAATCAAAATAAGAACTATTTATGATAAAGCCACAGCCAATATCATACTGAATGGGCAAAAACTGGAAGCATTCCCTTTGAAAACTGGCACAAGACAAAGATGCCCTCTCTCACCACTCCTATTCAACATAGTGTTGAAGGTTCTGTCCAGGGCAATCAGGCAAGAGAAAGATATAAAGGGTATTCAAATGGGAAAAGGGGAAGTCAGGTTGTCTCTGTTTGCAGATGACATGATTGTATATTTAGAAAATCTCATTATCTCGGCCAAAAATCTCCTTAAGCTGTTAAGCAACTTCAGCAAAGTCTCAGGATACAAAATCAATGTGCAAAAATCACAAGCATTCCTATACACCAATAACAGACAAGCAGAGAGCCAAATCATGAGTGAACTCCCATTCACAATTGCTGCAAAGAGAATAAAATACCTAGGAATACAACTTACAAGGGATGTGAAGGACCTCTTCAAAGACAACTACAAATCACTGCTCAAGGAAATAAGAGAGGACACAAACAAATGGAAAAACCTTCCATGCTCATGGATATGAAGAATCAATATCATGAAAATGGCTATACTGGCCAAAGTAATTTATAGATTCAATTCTATCACCATCAAATTATCATTGACTTTCTTCACATAATTGGAAAAACTACTTTAAATTTCATATGGAACCAAAGAAAAGCCTGCATAGTCAAGAGCAAACAGGACAAAAATGGAGGCATCACACTACCTGACTTCAAACTATACTACAAGACTTCAGTAAACAAAACAGAATGGTACTGGTACCAAAATAGATATATAGACCAATGGACCAAAACAGAGACCTCAGAAATAACACCACACATTTACAACCATCTGATCTTTGACAATCCAGACAAAAACAAGCAGTGGGCTAAGGATTTCCTATTTAATAAATGGTGTTGGTAAAACTGGCTAGCCATATGCAGAAAGCTAAAATTGGATCCCTTCCTTACACCTGATACAAAAATTAACTCAAAATGGATTAAAGACTTAAACATAAAACCTAAAACCATAAAAACCCTAGAAGGAAACCTAGGCAATACCATTCAGGACATAGGCATGGGCAAAGACTTCATGGCTTTCTTTAGTTTTAATTGAACATTCTGTATGATTCAATTTTATTTTCCTTCTTGCTGTATCATTTATAATCATTTAAAAATATTTTTGGTAGTTTCCTAAGCTTTACAACACATTTAAAAATAATCTGAACTCGCCTTCAAAAATGCTATACCACGTCTTGTGTAGTGTGGGATTCTCATAAAGGTATTCTCAGTCCTCTCTCTCAACCTGGTGACATTACTGTCATTCAGTTCACTTATTCATACACTGTAATTAGCAATATGTTGCTACTCTTATTGCTTCAAACAAATAGCTATCTTTTACAGCAATAAAAAATAAGAAAAATACACAATTTTATTTTACCTTATTTATTTCTTCTGTGATACTCCCTTTCTATATGAAAATCCAAGTTTCTGACTTGTATCACTTTCCTTCTGCCTGAAGAACTTTTAGCATTTCTTTCAGGGAGCATCTGCAAGTGATGCATTTCCACAGTCTTTGCTTGTATAAGAAAGTATTTCTTCTTCAGTTTTGAAGGATACTTTCACTTTATGTAATTTCTTTCCAAGACTTTTTTTTTTTTTTTTTTTGCCAGCTGTGATGGGTCACACCTGTAATCCAAGCACTTTGGGAGACCAAGGCAAGCAGATTGCTTGAGCCCAGGAGATTAAGACCTGGGCATCATGGAAAAACCCCATCTGTACAAAAAATATATATATTCAAAAATGAGCCAGGTGTGGTGGTGCACAGCTGGTCAGAAGGCTGACGTAGGAGGATCACTTGAGCACCAGGAGGTCTAGGCTGCAGTGAGCCATGATCATGCCACTGCACTCCATCCTGGTTGACAGAGTGAGACCCCGCCTCAACAACAAAAAATTATCAGTGGGTTTGTGTTTGTTTGTTTTTTTGGTTTGTTGGTTTGAAGTATTTACCCTCCTTGGGTTTTCTGAGTTTCCTAGGTCTGGTTTAGTATCTGCCATTAATTGTGAAAATTTCTCACTTACTATTATTTCAAATACAATAGTCCTCCTTTCCTTATTCAGAATTCACTTGTGCCATTTTAAGAACAGTGTTGAAAGGAAGGAGAGTCAACTAACATGCCAGGATCTGTCTATAAACATCGGTAGTTATGTGGCTGGCTCAGGGTGACCCTTCTGCCTGCTGAAAGTACAGGTGTCCTGATTGATCTTGTCACTGGCCATTTTAAAGTGCTGCCTACATCATTCAGTATTTTCAAAATTCTTTAGGCAGCCTGCTGAGCATCCTTCACATAACCTGAGATATTAGAAACTCTGATGTTCTAGGTCTCCTGGACTCCCTCACCAGGCTGTTACACCCCTCCCAGAGTCTTCTCAAAATTACAGGAAACATGCCAGTGGTCCACCACTTACTACTTATCTGGCTGTGGCCAGGTGTCTTGTCCTCTTTTGTGCCTCAGTTATGGCAATAGAGGCATATTATGAGACCTTCACACACCACTGTTAAGAACAGAGAACATTAAAAACAGCTTTGCAGAGTTAGCTGAGCATAACATAGGAATTTTTAGTACTTCTGAGAAAGAAGCATGTCAACCTCATCCGCACTAGCATAAGATTGAGGAGATCAGTCTAGTCTGTACTACAGAATTTAGAGGTGAAGGGCATGGGTTCTAAGCTGGATCACCTGGAACTAAATCCTGTTCCACTACTTACTGTTTGTCCCTATCAAACAAGTTAAATTATCCATGATTCTTTTTCCTCATGTACATAGTTACTAAAGGTGACTTAATCATAAAGTTTTGGAGGTTATTGTAAAAGTAATTCATATAAAATAGTTAGAAGAATACCCGACACACAGAAAATATTAAAATTTTTTTTTGCTTTTACAACATTGAAAATAACTAAGGATATTAAATATCTTCACTAATTACACAGAACATCCCAACAATGACCTGGTGGGCAAATTAAATAAATAATTTATGAGAATTATGGAACAACTTAAGAGAAGGTGGTGATATCTGTATGGCATTCAGTTTCGTACTGAAAAAAGGAATTATTTATTTAGAATAAATAACCACTTTTTCTGGTTAAGCATTGAAAAGGACAAGTAATATTGTGAGTTACAGTACATTATGAGTTATAAATAGCTAAACAAATTACTAATTGCAGAATTGATTATTATGTATTACTAACAAATTTATTCTAAGTAGTTATTCCTCAGATTACTCATCAAATATATGTGAAAATCAAGATTGAAATCTACATTTGAACTTGAGAAACACTTAACTTACATATTGTAAGATAAATAGTTTAGTTTCTAATTAAAGCAAATTTGGTTTGGTAAGAGTAGTAGGTAAAACACTGTCCTGGCCAGGCACAGTGGCTCACGCCTGTAATCCCAGCATTTTAGGAGGCCAAGGTAGGTGAATTGCTTGAGGTAAGGAGTTCAAGACCAGCCTGGGCAACATGGTGAAACACTGTTTCTACTAAAAATATGAAAGTTAGCCAGGTGTGGTGGTGGGTGCCTATTATCCCAGCTACTTGGGAGGCTGAGGCAGGAGAATCCCTTGAACCCAGGAGACGTAAGTTGCAGTGAGCTGAAATGACACTACTGCACTCCAGCCGGGGCAATGGAGCAAGACTCTGTCTCAAAACAAAAACAAAAACAACCAAATAAAAACACTGCCCTACATTAGCTATGAGAATTTTACTTACAGAGAAACTTAATCTTCTGCAAATATTTGAAATAAAGGAAGGGAAGAAAAGAGAAAAAAAAGGAAAGATACTGAGGAGTAGAACATTTTTACTTAAACTCTGTCTTGATAATCTCAAAGCCAGTAATAGAATTTATTGGCTTCAATATATTATTACATACAATTAAATTATTTTTACCTGTTAAAGATTTATTGCTCATGTCCATGGAATTAACATTTGATTACCAATCCATTAGATTTGGCCCATGCTGCTCTTCTTAATCCGTCACTGTGCAGATTTAAAGAGACAGCAGGCACAATAATCTCATCAGAGTCTATCCACAAGACAAAATCTATCAAATGTAGGCCAACTCACTACAGTATTTTTTCTTTTTCTAAATCCTGAAAGAGATTAATTATGTCTAAATTTCTTTCTGATCTCCTGATGCTGAGAAATAAGAGAGAAAGAGTGGCAGTTTTGTTTTGTTTCATTTTTTTTGGCATGAAAATATTTGAAGATATGTGAAACTCCCAATTTTCATTTTATAAGATTCAAAGTTTGAATTGTAAAGGCATAGCTTATCCGATATCTTTACATTAAACACATATTTGATCAACCACTTAAGAGTATGACATGTACCAAACTGTTTTAATATTATCTCAAATCTCAAATTGTTGACATCCTAAAATGTTTTCTGAACAATTACTTAAATTACATTTAACAATAGAGATTTTAAAAAGCAAGTTTCCATTTTGATTATAAGTGTTAGTGAGCACAATATAAACTAAAACAAGAATTTGATTAAATCTAAAGGAAACTTCATTTTTACTATCCCTACAGCAATGAATTCAAGATATTTTTCTCTATGGACCATATATTATTTTCAATATATTTTACAAGTTCAAATACTTTCTAAAACAAAGACATCAGACACCCCCTCGCAGAATTAACCTTGTAATCCTGGCAAGGAACAACTAGCTCAATTACAGAAGTGAAGCAAGTAACCTAAATGAAAGAAGCCCTTTGTTTTAGGGAAGAAAAGTGATTTCTCCATTTGAGCAAAGCAACAGCTTCTCAGCTCCAAATAATTGTTGTATGGAGCTGTAAGTATGTCAGAATATGAAATGTAGATAAATCTTAATGTAATCATTAGAAACTGGAATCCGAGAACTTTCTTGCTTTTTAATGTTGTCAATAATGCTAAATAATTTTAATTATGATTCAGACCAAAGAAAATATCCCTGTAAGCTAAATTAAACCAGCTGGTGACGAGTTAGTGAGTCCACACCAACATTCAACATATTTTCCTGCCTCTGAAGGTGCTCATAACCTCCTCTCAGCTGAGAATACACTTTCCACTCAGATTACCACATATGAATTTGCCCAGATAAACATCTACTGTCTGCAAGAGCTCTTTCTCATGTGTTAAAAATGGAAACAATGCCGGCTTCCTCAGGGTTTGTCCTCACTTCCCCTGTGCTTGCTACCACTCATATCACATATCTTGAAAATGATTGTATCTTATACCTATGCTGATTTGAAAGCCAGAAAGACAGGAATGATTCTCATCAAATTTAATATCTACACTCATTTAGTACAATATCTTGCACATATTAAAGGTTAAGGCGTAAAGAATGAATGAATTCTAGCATTTGTCTTTTTGAAATTAGCTAATGCAGAATGTTGACTGTCAAATAGAAACGTAATAATTTCTAATATTTTTAAAGAATAATTGCATAATACAAAGAACATATTTTTAACATCACCTAAATTGGGGGGATAAGAAATTGAGGCAATGAGGCATAGACAAGTAGATACAAATAGAAATCTAGGCTTACTCTATTTTTAACAACTGCCAGTAACAGTTCTAAGAATAATCCTTTAAATTAATACTTTATACATTAAAATGCTTAAAATGATTTTAAAAAGCATTTTTTTTAAACTAAAGTTTGAAATAATAGAAATACATTGTAATACAAATTATATAGCTTTATATAACTAGATTGTTTTTATTCAAATAGCAGTCTAAAATGGCTCATTACCTTTCTGTGAATTATTTGGTATTGAACTTCAATAGACAATGACACTGATTCGTTTCCTAAGCTCTGAATTATGGAAAAATCTTTATTGAAGATGAGTCCTACCTCTAACCTTTCCCATTATGATATATGTTAAACCTAACAGAAATAACAAAAGTAACAAGATGTAAGAATAAGTACTAAAATCCCCTGTGACAAGGAAATATATAGTGTGATTTTTATTAATAATTATAAATTTATTAAATAAGATTAACAGTAGCACAATAAATTTAGTAACTACAAGTAGAGTTTATTTATGGACGTGAAAGTCTCCAATAACTCAAAGGCAATAAAACCTTGACAAGGTCTATTATTAATGCAGCAAGCTCTTAAAAAATACATTTCAAGCTAATCTTTAGACCAGACAATGGCAAAATTCTAATGTTTAGTTGGAACAATAATGTTTCTTAATTTTACGTAGAATTAAAGTTCAAAAAGTATTTCTTACATATTACTTCACTTGATAAATGCTACTTTCCTAAGGAGAAAAGGCAAAAGCTAATATCCATTTTATAATGGAATACTACTTATTAGAAAAAATAGATGATTTCCTGAATTTTAACTATTAGCAAATACTAGAGACAGGGCTAGACCCCAGGTCTCCTGATAATATCTTTGAGGTTTCCATTATACCTTTTAGCTTGTCACAGGTTTAGAGTTCAATCATAGAGTGCATTAATATACCTTTGCCGCAATAGTGGGGGTTTATCTAGTTCTCTTTTTTTAAATTACATACAATTTTACTAAAATTTCTGAACAAAATTTAAAATTCATTTCTGCATAATAGGACCTGGAAGGAGAATTTGTTAGTATTTCGTTGGCATTGACTCAATGGTTCCAGGTTTCTATTGGAGAAGGGAAATTGAATCTTCTCAGCTCCAAGTTGGTTGGGTTAATCCAAACAGAACTTCTTTTTCTGTTTCCTTCTATCCTGAGTATAACTAGACAAAACTGTAGCCCTGGAAGTATCGGCCTCCACCTAAAATGAAGGCAACATCTTTAAAATTAAATCACAGAGCTAGAAACAAGCCTTTAGTGACATCATTGAGCCACTAGATCAGACCTTGGCATGACCTGCTTCTGCTACAAGATCCTGTGAATTAGTCAAGTTCAAGCTGGCTTTTTCGTTCTTGCCAACTGTAAACATTCTAATTGTTGATGAATTTATCAGTTCTAAGCTGCAAGTAGTTCCAGTCTTCTTCAGTAATCTATTCTTTTGTTTAAAAGAAGTAACTGTCAGAGATATGACCAAAATCCTCCATGGGGCTGTCAGTGAACTCACTTTGCTCACTGTCCTTTTTTTGTGTACAGATTCCTGTTCAAGATCTTGTTGAATCCTCAGTGAAGTAAACAACAGGCTTTCATCTCTGTTGAAGAAATCTTTGTTTACTTTTTAATTCATACTATAGTATCAGTTCCTCCAACTAAATAATCTCAATCTCTTGTTTTTTTCACAGAACTTATTTTCAAGACTTGTAATTTACCTTTCTGGATGACGCTGATTTCTCCTTAATATATCCACATCATTATTGAAACTGACAAAATTTCAGTTTCAATAATGACATTGACAAATACAAATCTTGAAATCTAAGAAATGTTTTGCACAACATAAATTGGAAAAATCTGTACATTTTTAAGAATAACCTTCTTGTTATGAAACTTGTTTTTCTAAATATTACATTATCTGGAAAAAAAGTCTCTGCATTTATTTCATAGAACCCTTCTTACTAGTAGTTTCTCTATAAAATAATGATTGGTTCTTAAATTGCAAGTAATAATTTCTTTGAGCATTGTTTATGATTTATTTATTTTTTAAAATCTTCCACATTTTTATAATGTATTGCTTAATAGATAATAAATATATTTTAAATGAATCACCAAATGTTCTTAATAGTGATCACTTTCATCACTGCAGAGTAAGCAAAACATATTGATAAGTAACACATGATTGGTAAACATTTTTAGTATTAATTCATGATGTGTCAGTGAGTACCTATCCTTTTCCTGAAATGTGGATTTATTAATAACAATAGTAAATATTAATGGTAGCCACCATTAATTGGAAACTTTTGATGATCCAGGCACTATTTTAAATAACTTACCTGATTAATTATTCGTCAAACACCTGTAATTATTCTATGATGACACATTATTATTTTATCCATTTCACAGAGAAGGAAACAAAATACCTTAAGTTTCTATATAAAACCATTTAAGACTCTTGAATAGCTCTTGAATAGGGGTTATACAACTAGTAATTTGCCATGCCAAGATTCAAATCCTGGCAGTCTAGCAAAATGGGATATCCCATAGAATCTGGGAGCATACACAATTGGCATCCTACAGGAAGTACAGAAGATTGCAGAAAAAAAAAAAACAGAATGTAAAATACAGGCAAACAACTACGTGAAAATTTTATTCTATACTATACCGTTCTGCTTCCTTTCCATATCTCCAACAATTTCCTGACTCTAACAACACGTACTTTTCTGCTACCATTCTCTGAAAAGTCGTTGTCATCTGTGATTTTACATGTTCCTGGCTTATAAACTTTTTCTATCTCCTCAAGTGTGGGGTTTTTTTTCCTCTTTATGGCTGAACTTATTTAGTAATCTGGCAGACTTGAACATCCTGGTAGCCTGACATTCCCATCTTCCTGATTCATGATTCTGGCTACTTGTGGGGGAGTTTTATAAAAGTAATACCATCAGTCACCTTAGTGTCCTCCACAGTCCAAACTACAGGACTTTGGGTTAGCTCTAGTTTTCAGAATTCTTGATGTATGGCATTTGAAATGTACCATGTAGGTATTAACTGTCCAGAAAAGTCACCGAGAGTAGTAATTTAAGATGGCTCTTCCTTCTCTTTCCAGAGCTAAATTGAAGTCAAGAAATAAATCCTTGGAATAAGGAAAAGTAGAAATGGGTATGGAACCAATAGTTATCAAGTGATTATTATTAGAAACAAGACATTTTTCTCATTGAAGTGCAGACTATTCTGATCATCTTGGGGTAACCTGTTTATCAGCCGTAAGTATAGATCAGTGTTCATCGCTTTGCCCAGATTTTTACAGGACTTTCAAGAGTTACTCCAATACTTTTAAATGAGGCTTGGAGAGGAGGGAGTTTACAACCAGGGCACAACTCAAGTCCAGCCTTCACTGGCAAACAGTCCTAACAATAAACCAGAACTTTGAGTTGCCTCTCCTATTTGTTATCACATCAATTTAAAAGAGAATAGAAAACTTTAAGTTGATATTCTACCTATGCTAAAATTCAGTATAATTTTGCTTTTTCACAACTTACCACAAATAGATTTTTATCTAATTATCTTAAGAATGTTATTACTAACTATAATTGTGTGGCTCTGTTGCAATGTTATTCAGCTACTTGGCTTCAAATTCTGGAATGAATGAACAGGAAAACAAATGACCTAACCAAGAACATAACTTAGTTTATTTGGCTGTTGATAAGGGGCTTATAATTTTATAGCTGTTGGAATTTTGTTGTTCATACATTTATCCATAGCTATGCTTTTAATATCTAGATGGTATATGATCATAAGTGTATTTTCAAAAGAACAGACTCTATTAAGAGTGCTACTAATACAAATATCAACTTTTTAAACGGTTGGTGTTTAGCTGACATCTCAATGCTTTATCTCAGAACTTCGAAGAATATAAAATGACTAGATCCTCTGTACAAGGCTATAATCACATTGCTATTGCCATGTGGAATAACAGTCAGAGTCAATCAAACAGTGATCCATGACTGTGCTAACAATTACATGGATGCTAAGATACACCCATGCAGCCAACTGGCAAGCTAGAAAGAAAAAGAAAAAAAGATAAACAAAACCTTTGGGGTTAAAAACATCAGAGAAATAATTCTGTTCACTCAAATGTTTCCCTTGCATTTATAATTGCCATTATTAACACAATTTTTCTTTAAAGTCAAGAAATTTTTTCTTCCTACATAATTTCACCCACACCTCTTTGATTATATGCTCTAAGATAATAACCATGGTTGCCATTAGAGGCTTAGGAATTTTATAAACATCAATCAATGTTACCGCTGGAAGTAGATAAATCAAAAGATACAGCAATAAGTCCTAAAGTGTCTTCATTATGACGCTAGGCAGTTATTTCATTAAGGAACATTTTAGATTAAAAGTAAAATGCACCTGATCAGAGCAGTAAAGTTTATATTAACTATCTGGGGTAAAAACAGAGGAAAAAGAAAATATGATATTCCTCCAATAACTCATATAAAAAAGGATTTTAATCAAAACCCTAATTCCTACTTTTTCTCCTTCTGACCAAAAAAGCACATCTCTTGGGCTCTGGAAATTCTGGTGAATTGAGAGAGACAACACAGAAGGAGTTAGGAGTCTTGTGCCTGTCGACTGGAAGCAGGTGCAGCTCAGTGTGCTCTCTAATAAGCTACTCTTAAGCCCCAGCTTCATTCCATGTGTTCTAATGCAAGGGGTGAGGTGAGGGATAGAGAGTTCTGGATTCTTCCCTTCTAAGAGAAGGATTATTAGTTCAGGAGCCACAGGACATGGAAGAGTAGCTGTATTAGTTCAT
This sequence comes from Plecturocebus donacophilus, assembly GCA_004027715.1. Lineage (NCBI taxonomy): Eukaryota > Metazoa > Chordata > Mammalia > Primates > Pitheciidae > Plecturocebus > Plecturocebus donacophilus. Next base: position 111,578 of record PVKP010001722.1, read on the forward strand.
TCTCACACTGCTATGAATACCTATCTGAAACTAAGTAACTTATAAAGAAAAGACGTTTAATTGAATCAAAGGTCCACATGGCTGGGGAGGCCTCAGGAAATTTATAATTATGGCAGAAGGTGAAGAAGAAGTGAGCACATCTTCACATGTGAGAGCAGGAGAGAGCGTGAGCAAGTGAATAGGGAAGTGCCACACTTTTAAGCCACCAGATCTCGTGAGAACTCACTCTCTATCACGAGAACATCATGGGGGAATTCTGCCCCCAGGATACAATCACCTCCCAGCAGGCCCCTTCCCTGACACATGGGAATTACAATTTGACTTGAGATTTGGATGGGGACACAGAGCCAAGCTCTTTAGAGCCTCTTTTTCAGCTACCCCCAATTTATATGGCTACTAATAACATTATTAACCTGTTCATCAGCAGTAAGTATGGATCAGTGCTCATCGCTTTGCCCAGTTTTTCACAGGACATATTAGTAGTCACATAAATTGTATATGTAGCCGTTTAAATTTATAACATATTAGTAGCCATACAAATTGGGAGAAGCTGAAAAAGAGGCTCTAAAGAGGATATCCCATGAGAACAATAGTGCTCTTTAGTTATTATGTGTCTCCCCTAATCCAAGTTCAAAACCCCAGAACCTGGCTCAGTTGTATTCTTGACTCATAGCAGAAATTGAATAAGTGAAAGGATTCTGGAGCTCTCTAGAGTAGTTTGATGTATTATTAAAGTGTCCTACATCTATCTACCTCTGGGGCCCAGAGCCCAGACAGCATGTGTCTGTGGTTGAAAATCACACACTGCAGTTTCTAGCAACAAAGTAATACTCTCCATGGAGTTTCTAGATTCCTTAAGTGTCTCTCCATCAGTTCCTCTGCCTCTTGGAATCTATATAGCTCAGGGTTATTCTTACCATTGCCTCAAGAAGGTAAGATCCATGAAGAAAACTGAGCTAATATCTCTTAGAATGCTTTCTCAAAACGTTTTGGTTTTAAAATTTCAATATTGATTCAAGAAAGCAAGCCAGTGTCAAACTACAGGGCATTACAGGCACACCTTGTTTTACTGTGCTTCCAAGATTTTGGAGGTTCGTGGGGAGTCTTTGTTGAGCACGTCTACCCCTACCAGTTTTCCAACAGCATGTGCTCATTTCATGTCTCTAAGTGTTCAACTTGAGTGGATAAAGAGTTGCTTCTTATGAATGAGAACAGAAAGTGGTTTCTTTGGATGGACTCTACTCCCAGTGAAGATGCTGTGAACATTGTTAAAATAACAACAAGAAATTTAGAATGTTCCATAATCTTATTTGATAAAGCAGCAGCAGGGTTTGAGGACTGACTAATTTTAGAGGAAGTTCTGGCAGGGTGAGGTGACTCACACCTGTAATCTCGGCACTTTGGAGGCCAAGGTGGGCGGACACGAGGTCAGGAGTTTGAGACCAGACACGGTGAAACCCTCTCTGAACTAAAAATACAAAAATTAGCTGGGCATGGTGGCACGCACCTATAATCCTAGCTACTCAGGAGGTTTAGGCAGCAGAATCACTTGAATCTGGGAGATGGAGGTTACAGTGAGACCATATGGCACCATCGCACTCTAGCCTGGACGACAGAGCGAGACTGAAGTTCTACTGTGGGTAAAATACTGTAAAACAGCATCATGTGCTAGAAAGAAATCTTTCATAAAAATAAGAACCTAATTGATATGGCAAATTTCATTGTGTTATTTTAAATTTCCACAGCCACACCAACCTTCAGCAACCACCACCCTGATCAGTCAGCAGCCATTAACATAAAAGCAATACCATGTACCAGCAAAAAGAGTGCAATACTGAAAGCTCAGATGATGATTGATAGCATTTTATAACAATAAAATATCTTTAATTAAGATATGTACATTTGTGTTCTAGATATAATGCTATTGCATGCTTAAAAAATTATAATACAGGATAAGCATAACTTTTATATGCACTGGAAAACAAAAAATTTGTGTGACTTTCTTTATTGCAATATTCACTTGATTAGAGTGATTTAGAACTGATCCTGCAATATTTCTGAGGTCTGTTTGTATGCCCAGCTTACCCTGATTACTGTCTATGAACTCTTAGATCAGTGCTTTCAGATTCCATAGGACATTATGTGAAATATTTTTAATAAAATCTTTGCCTAAAACAGATGTTACTATGGAGACTCCACAATATTGTTAGTTGAAATATGCTAACACCTTTATAAAACTAACAAATTCTTACAAATTCTCTCTCTCCAAAAGGTGAAACAAAAATCTGTGAATCCTCCTAGAGCAGCTAACCAGAGGCCGATCTGGAAAATACAGCATATTTCTGTTGCCTGGACATTGATTTCTCTTTTACTCTAGAGGAGTACACAACCTTTGGCGAATGAACTGAAGATCTCAAATTTACCTAAGTTAATGCTGAATTAGATAATTCCATATGTCATACTTAATTCCAAAATGTATCCATGTTTTCATGAGCTCCTTAAACTATCATAAAGCTTAAATATCAAGAAGAAAAATTATGAAACTAAATAAAATGATTTTAAAGTGATTGTTAATATCTTCATACACAATTTAAAATAATTAAAACAAATTTTAACATAATAGGTTTCAAAAGAATCTTTGGATTCTGTCTCCAGAGCAAATGTTTCCATTTGGAAATTCTAACAATAAAAATTGGTGTATTGGTGAAGTATTTCCACCTTCAAATTTATGGTTTTTGGAAGATCTCCCTGAATTTCTTATATTTTTGGATTACAACAACTCATCTACTGTAAGATGCATAATCTCCTTAATTTAAAATGGTCAAATCAAGGAACTCTTAACACTATATTTTTTCTGTCTTCCTCTGAAAGATAAATTCCAGTCATAAAGTACTCTAGTAGCTTTAAGATAGTCTCAAAATATAGTCTAATTTATTTTCATGAAAATAAATCCTCAACTCCCTAGATTATACTTTCATAGGTTATCTCACCTTAACATTTATATCTAAGCTTCTTTCTCAGCAGCTTATTAGAATAAATCACTCAATTTAAAATCTTTCATGAGAAGCAAGTAGATTTTAGACACAATTATGCCACCACTGTGTCTAACTTCTCTCTCATCTTATCAAGAAAATGACTAATAATAGAATAAGCTCTTTGCTGAGCTCATTGATCTTGCCTTGATTCCACAAATAGACTCTGATTGTGTTCCAGCATGTACAATCTTGATACAAACCATATGCTATTACTGTATCAACAAAGCCTGTCCCATAATATTCTTCTAACACACAGACAAAGGAGAAGTTTCTGGCACATAAAGCATTTTTATTATATGATACAGTGAATGAATTAGCCCTACCACTGGTTTTAACATATCTAAATAACTTACAATCTATTTTAGATTAATATCCTATAACAAGTAGACAAAGCAATTATAACATGTTGGTGGTTTTATTTATTACCAAAAATTAAGAATCAATATAAAAAACAAATAGAACTATTGGCTATTTATTGCCAGAAAGTACAACTTATTATGAATAGTTGAAAATTAAATTACTTTTGACATAATTTATCAAAGTGTAAGTTAATACTAAATTCTACTTTTCAACAGATTAATTAATGCTCTCATTTTTAGATATTTTGCTGTCATTCATCCTAAAATGTCTACCAGGTAGACCTTTCCCCAAAAGGGTTTTGGGGTAGATATTTATGAATATTAATGAACAACAAGGTGATTGAATAGCAATGGCATATCTTTAAAAGGGTATATCAAAATCAGCTTTTCCATGCAATATCATTGCAATACATTGAAAACTTGTCCAAGGAACTTAGCAATGAAAAATCTCCCTTCTGAAAATAAAAATGATTCTGCCCACATGTTCTGCTATAACTCAGTTCTCTTTGGAAATAAATGGCCCTTTATCACTTGCTTATAATTGTTCATAATTTCTTTTACCTACTCAGTATTACCAATATAGTAATTATTTTTGAGAATGTTTATCTTGCTTATTTTAAATATTAGCAATTTTAAATTTCAGCCTTCATGATTCAGGATTATCACTTTTTGAGTTGTGTTTATTTTATTTTTATGTATTTATATATGTATGCATTTATTTATTTATTTTGTCTCATGGTATTTACTAAAATACTATAACTCGCCCAGGACTATTTGTAGAGAGAAAAGAGCATATTAAAATAACCTGCAACCTGTTCATGAGCTGTGACACCCAGGACCTCTCTACCCTGGGCTCCCTTTCAATGCCACACAAGGCCAGAACACCTTCCACATCCCTGGAGGTTTCCTGGAGTTTTGCATTCCTGAGATGCATGTGCTGTTCTCTAATTCTGGGATAAGTCTAGGTTTGATCTGAGGAGAAAGGCCACAGGCTTGCAAGTTTGTAATCTAGTCTGCTCTTTGTCATTTATATAATTTAATATCATGAGTCACTTTAAGTCCATTACGAAACTTGGTCTGATTGTGTTTTCTTACACAAAACAAAAACTATATGGAATGGCTTTTGTCAGTCACTTAATATTACACCACTCTTGGGCCCCTGTGGATAATGTCAGCCCCTGTCTCCTTTCTTGTGGCATCCATCAGTGTTTAAATGAGAGCTGCATATCTGACTCTGTTACATAAGTTGGCTATTGTCTAAAAGTAACTGTGTTCCTTTTATCTGTCTGCTTTGCTCAAAGTAAAATTTCTAGTTCAGATTCAGATCATCTATAAGTCAGAGGACCATAATGAAAAACCTAAGTTATGGTTTCAATAAAATAGATTTGTCTCCAGGTTGGTATGAGAGCGGTATACAACAGACTTTATTATATACAAATTACAACAATAATTAGAATTTATGTTATTTAGATGCTTTCCCAGGTACTTTCATAATGTGAACATGCCTTAATTTTAGTAATATTTTGAAATTCAAAATGTATTTATATTTCATAATTAATATGATTTAAATGATCATCTCTATTGAATTATGTTCTTCTAAGTTGTCTATTGGATTTCTACTTAAATACAGCAGCTGTTCAGACTACATTAATTCCTAATGAGCTCACTTAATAGGTAGAATTAAATTGTTCCTTATTTGTTTATAGCTTACCAGAAATGATCTACAGTTTATTGATATAACCTTTAGGAAAAAGTATGTGCACAGATTACTCACCAACATTTTTTCAAAAATTAATTAATTTATATCAATATCTTAAATTCAATGTAAAATAACTCATTATACTTGTCTTGAAATATGTGAAAATCTATTTCCAAGGACATTTAGAGTATACTATTTTTAAAAAAAAGAATGAAAAAGGTAAAATCATTTACTGTACAGTGTCTTAATGACACATTCTGGAATTTCTGTATTTATGTTTCTATTTATCTACTGAAGTCCTCTTCTGGTTATTTGTATACACAGTGCATAGAGGAATTTTAATATTCAGTCAGTCATCCCTTTACTCACAAGCATTCATTGAACTTCAACTATATGCTAGGTATTTTGTAAATCACCGACAATACTGAGCCAATTGGAAAGGAAAAAACATACTGGAAACACATTTAAAGTATCATGAAAATATTAATTCTATTACAAACTATTTACTATATTGAGTATATTAAACATATATTTATATTATATTAATTATATATTATAAAAGACTTATATGTTAATATATAATTACATATTATTAAATAAATGATCAATATGTGAAGAATGTTCTAATAATATCTATGTAGCCATTGCTCAGTTTTAACACAATTTAAAATTTTCATATATTTGCTTTATATTTTCTAAAAATAAAGCATTACATATAAAATTAAGCTTTCTGGACAATCCTCTTTATTCTCTCCAATTTTTCTTTCTCCAGAAGTAACAACTCTCCTGGATTAGTTTTGTTTTTATAATTTATTATTTTATACTTTTAATACATGAGTCCTAAAATAATACATAACATTGATTTGCATTCTTTCACACCTTTGTAAATGGCATTCTATTTCATGTATCTTTATTTCTTTGGTTTTATCAATATCATGCAATTGAGATTTATATATATACATTGAATTCCAACAATTTCCTAATAAAAGCATTCATTTTGTGAGAAATCTTATATATTTTCCTGTTATCATGAGCGAGCATTACTTCTAGTATTCCTAGAAATGAAATTGCTTGGTAGAATGCAGGGCAGATTTACTCTGTACCTTCTCCAGAGTAGCTTTACCAATCTACTCTTTTACCAACATTGTATATTTTATGTTTCTTTGTATCCTTTTCAACTGTTGTATTTTATGTTATTCTTCCAAACTGAGAATGAAGCAGAAACTTGTTTTGATTAATAAATGACCCCCTTTTCACATATTTATTAGCCTCTTTATTTTATTCTTGTGTGTATATTTCCTGTTCATATTCATAGACTAGTTTTCTACTGGGCTGTCAGTTTTGTTTTTTTTAAAGGGGTTCTCTTCGTCCCTGCAGGTCTGAAAGCATGGCTTGCCATTGACATCAAATGAAGTGTCCTTATAGGAATTAAGAAGAAATTACTTAGGCAGATAGGGTATGGAAGTCTTTGGTAAGGCTTGTCTTTTAATGAAAAGCAGCCCCAAATTATTTTCCTTTCTAACAAAGAGTAGACTGTAAAATCGAGCTGCAGACATAAATGCCAGCAGTTGTGCCAGTCATGTTCAAGATGGTGGCTCTGTCTTCCTTCACTTTGTCAGCCACGTGTTACAGAAAAGAGCAGACAAGATGGCGCTGGCCAAGGGGAAAGTTCATTTGCACAATAAGATTAGGGTGGGGCTGCCAGCCTTCCTGGCTCTATGCAAACGTTATACTTGATCAACAAAATCTGTGAGCCCTATGTGAATCAGATGCTGCCTCCATAAGCCTGACTATCAAATCTGGTACATCAGCCTCTAACCAGCCTTTTCCTCTCAGAAGTCCCCTCTCTCACTACAGAGTGAGCTGTTTTCCTTGCTTTTTTTTCCTCACCTTTTTTTTTTTCCCTCTTTTTCTTGCCTATTTAACCTCCACTCCTAAACTCCTTGTGTGTATCCATGTTCTAAATTTTCTTGGCACCAGACGACAAACCCCAGGTATTTACCCCAGACAACTAGCTGCTTCAGCACCACAGTAGAGCAATTTATAACACGGCTTTTAAAATCTTTGTGGTTGTCCTGAGAAATAAATTGGCTAAAGCATATAAAGCATTTATTAAGCCTGGTACTTAATAAGCACACAATAACCGTACTCGTCATAATCATCATCTTATCCTCATCTTTATTACTATATATAAATTACCAGACGTGTTTACATTGACTTCCAGACTTCATATTTAATCACCAGGTATTTGTTTGTTGCTATTAGATAACTAGCATATAGTTTCTTTAATTTTACATTCTCTTAATGATGGTGCTTTACATGTGTGTCGTATAAGCAGCATAATTTTTAAAATTCATTTATTATCTCTGATTTAATAGGTAAGTGAAATACATTCATACTCATGTGTTTACTAACATATATATAAGCTTAAATATTTCACCTTATTTTGTGATTTATTTATCACTTATCCTCTTCCTTTGATTATTTTTTTTACTTTCTTGTCTCCTATCAAACTGATTAAAGTATTCCATAGTTTTCTTTCCCTCTTATGATATTCAGAAACCATTCTTTCAGTGGTCACATTTAGGTACTTGACATAAATTCTTAACTGTAAATGTTTCTGTCAATGTCTGAAGTTAATTATTATTTTTATTCCCCTCCTGAATGAACACTACAAAGAATTCAGCATACTTTAATCTTGACATTTTGTGTGGTTTTATTTATATTTTGATTAACATGAAAATTTATTCTATTTTTCAGTCAAAAGTTAATTGAATTTACTAAGAGATATTTAAATTCTTATGCCCACCATTTTTATTATTCCACACATTTGTGTCTTCATTTATCTTTTTTCTTTTTTAGTGTATCTTTAAATAGGTTTCTTAATTAAAGTTTTTGTGTGGCAGACATTCTCATAACCTTATTCCTGCAAATGTTTTCATTTTGTCCTTATACTTGAATGACAGCTTTATTAATTATACTGTTCTAGATTAACAGGTGTATTTGTTCAACAACTTGAAGACAAGCTTCTACTTTCTCCTGGAGCCTATTATTATGTAGGAAGTCAGCTCTCAGTTTATTGTTATGCCTTTGTAGGTAATCTGTATTTTCTCTGTTATTGCTTTAAATTGAAGTTCTGTCGGTTTACTATGTGTTAAGGTGTGGAGTTTTATCTAGAGTTTTTAGGACCTCAAACTACACTTGTTGTCTAGATATTGTCTCCCTCCAATTTGAAAAAAAAAATACAGTTGTTATTCCTTCAAATATTGCTTCTCCATCATTATACTTATTTTATTTCCTAGAGCTCCTATTAGATACATCTTGGAGGTATTTAATCCAACTTCTGCATCACTCAATCACTCTTTGTTTTCAAAAAAACATTTTGGATGAATCTATCAGTACTGTGTTCCACTTCACTAATTATTCCTTTCTATATGTGCAACACAGTTTATAATGTCTATTGAGCTTTTTAAAATCTCAGTGATTTATTTTGAAGATTTCTACTTTTCTTTCTTCTCCATAGACAAAATTTTTGTTTTATTTCTGCCTCCTTTTCTGTATAACATTTGGTTCTTTGGAGCTTATTTGAGTCAAACACTCTGGACACACTCATGAAATTTCATGTCATATTATTTTATAAGACTTACTACCTTTGGAATTATCTCATGCCTTGCTGATTTTGTTGGCTGTCTTCATTCATCCTGATTTTCTTCTTGTGTTTCAAAATTTAGACTCTTCATATCATTTCTCATTTTTAGTGGGAGATTTGAGATTTGTATTTTGTTTTATTTTCCATCCTCACTCTACATTACTTTTTCTAAGTGGACAGTTTCTCAATTGTCTGTTATTATCTCTGGGACCCTTGAATTCACAAGCAAAGCTAATGATTATGTTTCATGGTTACTGCCCCCTGGTGATATTGGGAATATTGCAGATTCAGTCTTCAGGGTGACACTTGGTTCAATTTATGAACTCAAAGGTGAATCCATCTTCCCACTGGCCATTCTAACCCTTCTTCTCAAGGAGCAGCTTCTCAGGCAGAAGTAACTAATATTTTTTGCAGTCTTATTTTACAAGAGAAATATCAGAAGTTACCCAGTACCTAAGTTGTAGGCAATGAGTTTCTCTGATTATCAATCTTCATGTCTTGTTAGAATATTAATATTCATTATCCCCAAAGGCTCAAACTATAGATGCTTCTACCAGCATCTGGACCGTATATAGTTAGTTGCTCAGTAATACCAGTCTATTATAAGACATAACTATGAGGCTAATAAAGAAAACATTGAAAAAACTGTCCAGGACATTGATCACATCAAGAATTTCTTGAGTAATGCTCACAAGCACAAAAAAACCAAAGCAAAAAATGGACAAATGAGATCACATTGAGCCAAAAAGCTTCTGCACAGCAAAGGAAACAATTAACAAATTGAAGAGACAGCCCACAGAATGGCAGAAAATATTTGCTAACTACTCATCTGACAAAGAACTAATAAACAGAGTATACAAGGATCTCAAAAATCTCAATAGAAAAAAAAATCAAATAATCAAATTAAAAATGGGCAAAAGATTTGAATAGACATTTCTCCAAAGAAGACATACAAATGACAAATAGACATATGAAAAAAAAATATTGGACATCAATCACCAGAGAGATGCAAATCAAAACTATAATGAGGTATCTTCTCACCCCAGTTAAAATGGCTTCTATCCAAAAGACAGGCAATAGCAAATGCTGGCAAAGATGTAGAGAAAAAGGAACCCTTGTGCACTATTTGATGGGAATGTAAATTAAATGTAAATGTAAACAGCCACTATGGAAAACAGTATAGAAGTTCCTCAAAAAAACCGAAAATAGAACTGTCATGTGATACAGGGATTCCACTGCTAGGTATACAGGCAAAATAAAGGAAATCAGTGTATCAGAGAGGTATCCACACTCTCATGTTTATTTTGGCACTATTCACCATAGCCAAGATTTGGAATCAACTTAAGTGTCCATCAACAAATGAAAGCATAAAGAAACTGTATACATATGAAATATTACACAATGGAATATTATTCAGTTATAAACAACAAAATGTCATTTTCGACAACATGGTCAGAACTGAAGGACACTAAGTTAAGTGAAATAAACCGGCACAGAAAGACAGATTCTGCATGTTCTCACTTATATGTAGGAACTAAAATTAAATCAGTTGATCTCATGGAGATAGAAAGTAGAATGATGACTAACAGAGGCTGGAGAGGGTATCAAGTAGGGAGGGATAAAGTGAACATGGTAAATAAGACCATGTTCACTTATTACTTATTAGTATTTTTCAAAAAACTTCTATGGTTTATTTTTATTAACATTGTCTGTTTTTCCCACAGTTCCCTGATATACTTGGAAGCAATTATGTTGATTAGTTAAGTATATATAGTCACGCTGCTGATTCAGAAGTTATTAAATTAAGGCTTTATATGCTTCACACTTTGTTAGAAACATTTAAGCATCCATTACCTCACTAAATTCTCAAAGCAACATTATGACAGTGACGAAGTCTGAGCATGCCCCTTCCCACAGCATAGAAATCAAGCGCAGTGCCCTTACTTATCTGTCTACCCACCCATAGCAATGATGGAAAGCAACCCCCAGATAATTTGGTTAAAACATGATTTCTTTCTAAAGTTACAAAAATATTGAAGTGAAAACAGATACACCTAAAATTTATGGTGACTACATGCATATGTGTATTTATGAGATATATCTTTTTTTTCCAGTGACACTTGAAAGAAACAAATATGGGAAGTTAAACCAAGTAGTCCTGCCCAAGTTAGACAATTGTATAAGAATGGGAAGCAGTAGACATTGAAAAGTTAAGAAAGAAAAATACTTTCAGTGTATATTTCATAATAGTATTTCCTTTATGCCACTTTATAAAATATAGATTTTAATAATTAGCATTCCACATATTTTGAGGCAACATAAAATGAGTTAAGTGTCTTAGATATATGTAGATAATTTTATTTTTACAAAACTTTATTTCCTTTATGAACTCATACTTAATCTTGAAGGTCATGTTTGTTTTTCATTCTTTATTGTTTTATATTTGCATTATTATGAAAATTAAAGGATAAAAACCTCAGATAATAAAATATATTCAGTACAATATACCTGAAGATGTAATATTGAACACAACCTCTGCTATTACTATCGAAATGAATATTGGAATTGGAAGGCTACTTTAAGAGATATATAGACAAAATTTTCTAATAGGTTTACTACAAAATGATGGTTAATTATACTGACCTCATAGGGTTTCTGTGTGTGATGACTAATACATTATTGAAAATTCAATTCAGGTTGAAAGTTAATTAATTCTATGTTATAATCAGGAATATTATCAAAAACTTTCAAAAACTAATGTTTTCTTGATGAAATTAAATCTAGCAGTGAGGAAAACACATCATCTAACTACACATTGTTTAGCTTTTCAAATAATGACCCTGCTCACTTGATAATGAAGGCTCAGACCACATTCTATCTAAAAGGCTCTGGCATAAGTAGATTGAATGTCAGAGTCTGAATCTACAAAAGCAACTGCAGCAATTATTGTTATTTTACCATCACCATTACCGTTGAAACAATGTGAAGAATTAAGCATTAAGAACACCAGACATTAAAATATCAGAAAGTTCTATGACTAAAAATGTTCAATTGGACTTCAAAAATGTAATTAGCATGTCTCATTCCAAACTCAAGAGTCTTGTCAAACGTTCTATTCTGTCCATTAGACTGTAGGAGTAAGAAAGAAAAGATCATTAATCAAATTAGTGTCATGAATATGTATATATAAACAAATATAAGTGCAAGGAAATTCCAAGTGGATATGCAATAAAATTTAGATGATAAATGTGGGGAAAATTCCAAAACATTATTGAAAAATTTAGACCTGAAAAATGCAATGAGTGACCTTTAAAAAGAAATTACTCATATGACTTTTAGAGGATATAAATCAAAAACTAAATTTTAGAAATATTAGGACCCATGAAATAACTTATAGGGCTTAGACAATTGATCAAAGATATAGGTGAAAACTCATGTAGTCTATTAAAAAAGTTATATTGACTTAAATTTCTGACATTTTCATTTTTTTTAATTTTTTATTTCAGGTAATCATGATTCTGAAGTTGAAACATTTTTGTGTCGATTTAAAAACAATATCTGGATCTCATGAAAACTATTTTTGAAGACGTTTTCTCATCTCTCACAGGCTGGAACAACCATTATGTCCCTTTGTCAACTATATCCAGGCACATGATTAATAAAGTAGAAGGAGCTAGTCGTTCACTAGAGCTAGAATTTAGGCTATCCTGCTGTCTTGCTTAAATATACCACCTTTGACACACTGTTTTATTTTTTGTTTGTTTGCTTTTTATACTACCCATTTGAATCTGGCTTTGGTTTGGGAAGCCTACTTTTTTGGGAAAGCTAAACTAACATCACAGCTATAGTAAAATGTCTTCTAACACTTGTATCATCATTCCCCATGTGAACTCCACAATGGGTATTCTTCATTACCAACCACTTTCAAAGAATAGATTTTCCATTTAGTACTCAGAAAGATAACTATCATCTATAGTGATAGGATTAAAACTATCTTAGTCTGTTTTGAAGTTAGAGAGTATGTTTAAACAGATGTACATATAAATAATGGTGAGTGCATGTGTGTGTGTGTGCTGGGAAGGGGAGGGGTGTTACAGAATTCTGCAGATGTGAATGCTTCAGTGCTAAGGCCACTACCACCATCCAACAACCCAGCACTTATGCATGCGTAAATCATGACATGCAGTTGAAAAGTGATGACAGAGCATGTTTGATGCTTGGTGTGTTCTCAAATTTGGGAATGTTCACTGGGAAAATATGTCCTCTCTGCCAAGGTCAAAAAGCATTTCCCTACTCTGGAAGCATAGGAGTGCTATGGCAGGTACTCCAGAGCAGAAACAGAAAGAAAACTCAGAGGAGCCTCAAAGGAGGCTCAGAGTCTGAGGTGAAAAACACAGCACAGATTACAGTCTTCAAGAGGAGCCATGGTGTTCGCCATTGGTTGAACTGCTGTCTCTCTGCTAGCTGGAAACGGAGAAATGTAACATAATTTATCTTTAGAAAATGACATTCTTGTTATTTTGTGGATGATAATTTGTGATAGAAACAGAGAACAATGTAAAGGCTATTGCTGAAATCCAGGAGAGAGATGATTATAACTGGAATTGGGGTGATGTCTGCAAGATGAAAATTAGTTGATGGATTTCAAAAAATGTTTGAATAGAAAACATCAGTATTTTCTGAAAAATTGAAATGTGGAGATTAGGAAAAGAAACAATCAGGGATAACTTCTAGATATAAAGGAATTCATGTACATGTAAATGTAGTGAATAACACAAACAATATTTTTTCCTATTAAAATTATGAGTGAAGCAGTCAGGCTCCAATATCACAGCTTTACTGGTCATCTTGGCCCTGACAACAGTAGGAGATTCTTTCAAATTCTGACAGCTGACTTTATTTTTAGATATACAGATCAACCACTTATGGAGTATAATTTGGGAGATGTCATGTGATTATCAACTCCCACGGACTACCATGGCATTATAGAAAATATTCATCACAGAGAAAATATTTAGTCACTCAAAATTTATTGAGCATCAAATATACACAGTCATGCACCACAAAACCAACTTTTCAGTCAACAAGGCACCACACATACAATGGTAGTCCCATAAGGCGATAGTGGAGCTGAAATTTTCTATTTCCTAGTGATGTTACGGCCTGGCTAACATTTGTAGCACAATACATTACCTTTTCTATGTTTAGATATATTTAGATACACAAATACTACTGTGTTAAAATTGCCCAACAGTATTCTGTAGAGTAAAATGCTGTACAGGTTTGTAACCTAGGAGCAATAGGCTATACCATATACCCTAGGTTTATAGCAGACTATACCATCCAGGTTTGTGTAACTCCAGTCTGTGATGTTTGCACAATGACAAAATCGCCTAATGACACACTTTTCATAAAATTTCCCTATTAAGTGACACATGACTGTATCTGGGGAAAAAATGTGATTTTTAGAAGCACACACAAAAATAATACAATGTCATTTTAGGATAGGGACATTTATAAAACCTTATATGATCTCCTCCTTTACTGCAGTATCTCCCAAAGGGTTTCCTGTAATATTTGATAATGTTATTTATATGTAAGATATTAACATAAGTTTATAAAAATAAGTGAATATGTTTTTTTAGTATGGGACTTTCTAGTGTTTTTCTATGTTAATATGCATGGGGATCTTGAAGATGTGTGTAACATTTTCCAAATTTACTTAGAAATTATTGCTTTTAAGACGCTTATTATTATTTGATGCCAGAAAGAACAGGCATTTTAAGGAGGTAAAAACGGTGAAGGAGATATGGGCAATGTTGCTTTCTGCTGAGGCATGTTTCAGTCTCTGTCAGTTTCTTTGATTTCTATTTGAGGACGGTCTTGCCTCCATGACCTAAAAATAGAATCTCATATGTCTCTTTGGTTCCTATTTTTGTTTCCATTCGGTTGTCTCTCCCACTGAAATGATGAGATGAGACAACCAGGGTGGTTGTACTGCTTGGGAGATACCCTAAAACTGAGAAGGTCTGGCATGAGAAGCTCTTGGTTTTAGAGCAAATGATCTGGCTTCTTGTGCTAGTCTTTATGATAATTTGCTTTTTTTTTTTTTTTTGGTAAACTAAATTGGCTTTTCCAATCAGAGGACAGGATCAGTAGATTTGAGGCCAAAACACTTGCTTGAATTGAGGCCGGCCTTTAGCCAGACAAGGGAGTCTTGCTAAAGAGTCTCATTTGATCACGTCTAGCCAATGTAAGTTTGGAGGAGGTGTTCTGTTTCTTGGCCTAATAATAGTGTTTGCTTACTACTAGGCTTGCAAACCCATACATACATTTTCTTCAGGTGTCTCACAGAGCAATAGGAAAGACATTAAAGATGCCATGTAGTATCTTCTGGAAATTACCAAGAGAGTAGATTTTTAAGTATTCTTACCTCAAATAAAAGTGAAGTACTATACATGTTAATTAGCTTTATTGAGTCGTTCCACAATGAATAAATATTTCAAAACATTATGCTGTTCATAATACATTTTTTTTTTGAGAGACTGAGTCTTGCTGTGTTGACCAAGCTGGTCTCAACCTTCTGGTTTCAAGCAATCCTCTTGCCTCGACCTCCCAAAATTCTGGAATTATAGACATAACACACCATGCCCAGTCTGTACAATTTTTGTTTGCCAATTAATTTTTCTTTAAAAAGAAGCGTTTATTGGTGTTGCGAGTCATCTACCTTCCCCACCTCAACAAATTTTCACAAGATTCCTAGAAAGAAGATCTTAATAAACTGTTCTCCTGCTGTCTTTCTCATATGCACTATCCTTGAATTCAACAAATTTCAAAATGTTAGACGACTCCTTCCCCATCCTCCAGCTTCGAATTCAGTATCTTCTCCTTTTAAAAGGTTTCCAGATTTTGTTAGTTTGGGAATGCCCCCATCTATGAATAATCTGTTCCTGTTTGGTAATGGTCTATATACATCTTCACTAGACAATGTGTGTACTCACTGAGGGTAAGAATTAGCATAGTAGTAAATGTATGTTGACAAAAATTTTTGAAATTTGTTGACTTTAAGGATAGTGCTTATAATGAGAATGACAACAGGGGAATGGTTTATCAATAGCTTTCTTCTAGGAATCTATAAGCAAAAGAGTGAATGAATAAGTTGGCATGAGAAAGAAGTCAGATAAGTCTTCATAATCATTTTCTCATCCATTCTTAATGAAATTACTCGTTTTTCTCAACTATACATAACCTTTAATAATGAACATCTTGTTCTTAGTCTTTCCCATTCCAATTTACATCCTCTGTTCTGTCTTATTATACTTTATCATCTGCCAGATCACTCTATTCTTCTATTTGAAAACCCCCAGGGATATAACTAATGATAAGAGTTACACAGAAACAGACTCTCAACTTCTCCCTTGTATTAATTATAAAGACACATGCTGCCTGGAACGGGATGAGCTGCCCTGTCTACTTCTGTCTCATGGTGTCTCTGGCTCCCATTGCTCTACGGTATTCTCTAAATTCTTTCTCTGCCAGCCAGATTCCTGAACCTATTTTTATTTTCTGCCCATGGCCACAAGGGCCTCTTCAGATTCTCCTCCATACCATGACAGTTGAGCTGCAACCTCTGCTGCTTACTGGCCTACTCTCTGTGCATTCTTTAATTCAAACTCATAAAAGGGAATCTCACTGGCTCAGCCTGGATATTTTCACAAAGCTGTAAACTGCTAGTCTTTATTCACCTCTTTCTCTTTTTCTCAAAGCGTGAAACAGAGGCAGAGTTTAATAATTAAGAAACATTACCTGTAAGGTCCACCCCTGTGGCAGAGCTGTAGGCAGAGCAATTAATCTGAGAATGGGCTGTAGAATAAAAGGTACAGGTGCTTAAATACATGTCTACATGGCTAGCTGTTGGAGCTCTGTATTCTTGGGCAAGTTTCTTAATATCTTGTTACCTTAATTTCTTCATCTGTACACTGAGAATACTAATAGGACCAAACTCACAGAGTTGTTATGAGCATTAAGTGACTGTATATGTATATATACACACACACATATATACTTCCCCACATATATACATGTGTATACACATGCATGTATGTGTATCTATCTCCCATCTATCTATCTATATCATAGACTAATATCTAGCCCATAATAAGCACTGTAAAGTATTAATTATTATTACCTATTTCCATTAGGGTCCAGGTGAAATCTCCAATCCAAATTCACCTACAGACTCTACTAACCAGTGTTTCTTGAGCAATTAAAGCATAACTATTATTTCTTTCCCTCTGGGATTGTCTTCCCTTTAATGTACCACAGAATCCAGGGTTTTCTCGCATTCATATTCTTATTTGCTCCTTCCACCTGGGGATAATATGTATCAAATATGTGCTTAACTTAACTCTATCTAATGAACATTTGCAGCTTTGAATTATACATTTTTAGTAAATATGGTCTTTTCTCTCAATGTTCTCAGGAGACGTATTTAATACCAAAGAATATGGTCAGATTGCACAATCTTTTTTTTTTTCCTACCTTAGAAACTGCTGATCTGAAAATGGAAATTCAACATTTCATCTGGTCATCAAGCTCTCTCTGTTAAGCGAATAAGTCCACTCCCTTATTTATTAGACAAAAATAGTTAATGTCTACAACTAATAATGGCAAATTCTGATATTCCAGCTCATCAAGTTCCTATTATGAATAATTATTTTTTATTGAAGACTTGCAGCTGTTTAAACTGACAAATATTTTGAATAAAGTGCCTAATTTACTAGTTACAAGGATTGATTATTTGAATTTAAATATAGTCAAAGAGAAGTATTACCTTGAATATAGTTGATGATTGGCAAATGCTCACTAAACCTATATGTAATAATAATATAGTCTTTTTTATGTCAGGAAACATTTGTTTATCACAAATGCTTAGTTTTCAGTGTCATTAATCTTTAGAACAGTGGACATGAAATGGTTATATGATAGGGATGTTATAAATTTTCGAAAAGGTGAGCTGTACTAAAGAATAGAAAGACCTTTTAATGCAGAACTAACTCCTTTTATGCTTAGTCATCAATCAAAATGCTGATTCTAACTACTCTTTTTTATAGACAACAAGATATGTTTTTGGTACAACTTGGAAAATAATATTGCCCCTTCCTTTGGATATATGGCAAAAGTGTTTTATTGTCTAGAGACTCACTATGCTTTTATCTTTCACAGATACAGAATCCTGATTAATCACCATATTTAGTTCAAGACCCCATTGGTTAACTTAAAATTAATTCTTATATGACAGAAATGAGAA
Organism: Plecturocebus donacophilus; assembly: GCA_004027715.1. Taxonomy (NCBI): domain Eukaryota; kingdom Metazoa; phylum Chordata; class Mammalia; order Primates; family Pitheciidae; genus Plecturocebus; species Plecturocebus donacophilus. The sequence goes on from PVKP010001722.1 coordinate 129,630, forward strand.
TGAATAGGAATCTTGAAAGGCAGAATAGTAGTGGCCAAGATAAAACTCTCATTTGACATGGGTTGTTAGTTGTCCTAAATGTAAAAATGCTATATCAATTAATCAAATCAATGTTTTTTTAATATTAAATTTAAAAAGTAAACTAACTCTGACTCTAGTTAGCCTGCACATAAAAGTAGGAATGTCATAGAGAAACTGAGAAAACCAGCAGGAAGGCTGGACTACAAAGCAGTGGCCAGAGACAAACAGAGATTGCATAGCACTTGGCCATTGTCCAGATGAATGCTTATGGCTGCCACCACTGGCGCTGCAAATGTTTGAACTTTGCCAACACAGCTGGACACTCATTGCCTGCCACCAGACTCTCCACTCAGCCACTTCCATAAGATAAAATCCCCACTGGCCCTGCTCCAAACTACTCTCAGTTGAAACACGTTCAACGTAGATGTCTACATTTCAAAGCTTGTGTTTCACCTGTTAAAAGTTAAATACAATTCTAATACATCAAATGAATTATAAATCATTCCTATGGACTATTGTGAATTTTCAAGTAAATATTACAGTTACAAATATTGTTCGATGTGAATGTGTGTGTGTTTGCTTTTTTGGTTCTTTAAGGAATTTCCCAGTTTGAGCCTGAAGATGAATGATCCGGGAGAAAAGTGATAATATTTACTTGGAGTGTATGTTTCATTAGAGAACACAGTCAAGATAGTTCAGTAAAGAAAGCAGTAAATAATTACATAAGTAAAAACTTATAAATCTTAATAATGGTGAGTGGAACTGGGAAAAAAGATGGCTTTTTAAATATGTGAATTGTCTTTAAATGTGTACATATATATAATTACATGTAAATATAACAATAGATCATGTATAAAGAGCTGTTGATACACATAAAGACTTAAAAAGGAAAAAGTTTTATTTTAGAGCAGTTATTTTGGAGTAATGTCATTCATATCAATAAAATATATATTCTGTGGTTTTTTTCAGTAATTATGAACAATTCATTTGTGCTAATGTTTTTCTATGTTTGTCAGTAATGTGGAATGACTACTTTGCTTAATTGAGCAATAGTTTTGAATAACGGAAAAATTTTTCATTTTAAATATTCTATTTACATTGTAAAATCTACAGAACTGACACATTTTTAAGTTTAGACTGCATTATTAACATTTTAACCCATTTATATATACTAGAAATATCATGATAAATTTACAAACAATGTAGATGTAAACAATATATAGGTAAACTATATATGTAGTTTACATGTGCATTAAAACATAATTCCATTTTTACCCCATCTTCTACCAGATAAATTTAAAGAAAATAAATAAATATGATGGTAGTATAGAGAGATTATTTTATACATTTGTATACAAATACAAAATATTGTTTTCAAATAACTAGGTAACATAACTTTATTAAAATTATTTTATTAAGTAGAAAAAAAGGGAAACAAATGACTAAAGTATTGTGATTGTTTTTCTGGTCAAAGCCTCTGAGAATCTATATATAGATATATACACATTCTTAATTAAGTATATGAGGATTTCAAGAATTTTAAAAATGCACATACATGCACTTATGCAGTCAATTTCTATATGATGCAAACATACATATATTTTGCTTAAAAGAAAAGACACACTAAGTTCCTTTTTTATATACCAAATAGATTTGTGCTTCACATAAATGAAAACCACAATGTAAATAACTAATTCCATTTAAAACTTTCTATCTTTTCCCAGAAAATTAAACTAAAGTATCTAATCAATCCAATGTGTTTAAATGTAAGAAACCTAATTTAATTACTTACTTTCTTTTCTTTTTCAAAGTGTGGCTTGGTGCAAGATGTGGCTCATTAAAAGTTGTGATATACCCTTCCAATAAAATCTAGCAGATTGCACATTAGAAACAGGTAATTAAGTTAATATACAAGATACATAAATTTACAAGCTCTATTTTGAGCTTCTAATCAATAAGACACCAAAGATAAGACAAGGATTTGAAACCAAATGATATTTTAATAGTATATACATCTTATTTTAAAATGTTTAAGAAGCTTCAATAGCTGTATTCATATCACCATTAAATAACTCACAAAGGGAAATTTCCTCTCACACTGTAAATAGATGCATTCACCATAGAGCAATGATTACCTTAGTAGCATTGTCCAAAAATACATAATCATGACTAAACTTGGCATGTTAGCATACAAGAGTAATAAAAAATGTGTTTCCTATTTCCTGGGCTACAGTTTAAAACAGTGACAAAAAGGTAGAAAGCTACTGTAATGTACAAATGTGTGGATTTTTAAACACCAATATTTAAACATTCTTCCAATTTAGGAGGACTCCTCCATCAATCTAGAAAGATTTTGTAATCAATCTAAAAAGATTTTCTGAACTAGGTGAAATAATGTTAGATACTATTTAAGGAAGGAGAAAGAGACTGAGAGAAAGAGAGAAAGATAAAGAGTCAGGGACTTTGTTTAAAGGAAAATAAGCCCAGGCATATGACATTGTTTTGGTATAGGAAAAATTCAAAATGAGAGTAGAGGAAAAGTGACAATAGGCTCCCTGGAAATAGGTTCAGAAAATTGTTTGGAAATAGAAAGCCAAGGGGAAGAAATACACATCATTCAGTAGCAGGACTTTGATCTTAAAATCAGAACCTGGAACTGAATATATAGTGAAAAGGGAAGCTAGAGATAAACTTCCAGGTATTAGGGGTGGTAGTCATATGTTAAAAATAACTTGTGCTAGAATACTTTTGACAGTAGAAATGAAGGTATGTTGAAGGGGCATAGATAAAAAGAACCGTATTGAAAAACTCTCTTGTGAAGTGATAGTTACAGAAATAGTTCCAGATAAATGACATCTAAGACAGTGCTGAGGGTGACATGGGAAGGGAATCTAGGGGGAACTATATAAAAAAGCAACAAGATTTTACCACCAAATGTCTATGCCAATCAAAAGTGAGATACCTTGAAAATCATTTCTGTCCTTGCTTGAATTGTCAGCAAAATAACACTTTTTCATCTAGTTAGTGGGATGCTCTACAAGTAGGAAAAAGTTCAGAAAAAAAACATGAGAGGAATCTATCTTCATCATATGCAGCTGAGGTTAACATCAGATCACCCCATCACATTTGAAGTAGAGGAGCTATACAAAACTGGACACAAAATGTGACTATGAGATGGAAGGGGTGAGATAAACTTTATCACTACATCAGCAGTCTTGAATTTTATGGATATGATTTTATCACTCAGATTCAGGATATATCCTTCCTCTTGCTGCTGCATTAGATGTAGTCTTTCTTCTCATAAAAATAAGGGAAAAAATATCAAAGTGAAAATCAGAATAATAAGATTCATAAGTATTACTAAAACCTACTGGCTTGATATGAAAGCTGAAGAAAGGAAGAATACTTCCTTTTATTTGTAGTGATGTAATTCTGTCAAGTGCCAATGTTTTATTTTTAAAGCATTAAACTTAGCATATAAAATCTCTGATAAAAGTTGACTAGACCTCTTGAATAAAAATTTTATCCTGACTTTTTCATATACAAAAGTAGCCTTGGATATTATTCCCAGAAGCATCTACTGGTCTTGGTGATCAAAATTTCAGAAAGATTTAACAGATAGAGAAATAAGTGGATTTTGTAACACTGAGAAGCTCTCACTCTCAGTTAAAATAGATAAGCAGAAAATAAGGTTAGGCAACATCTTCAAAGTTTAAAGTGAATACTTAAAGGAAAATGTATAGCTTTTCATTTGCATTTTTGTGTATAATTGGACAGAAAATTTTCATTTAGGAGTGTATAGAAGAAAATATCTGGAAAAATGTCAGGAATACATGAAAGGACCTAAAAAAGAAGTATTTTATATTGGTGTGTCAGGGAAATCCTTTTCCAAAATATTGAAATAAGCTGTGTCCTGAAGAGCGAATAGGATCTTGCTAAGTAAACAATGAGGGAAGAGAAACCACTCTGGATAAACAGAACTATATGTCTAAAAACTTAAAGAAAAGATAAAAACCTGGACGTTACCTGAGAAGTTAAAATCTTAATATATGCAAATTTTAGAAAATATTTAGGAGGTCAAAATATTGTAGGATGGAATGTAGACTTTGACAAAACAATCTGACTGTACTACAAACATATAAAAAAAAACTCTGAAAGAGGTGGAGGAAAAAAGTACTGAACTAAAAAGTTTTGCATATAACTGGAATTTTTATGGCTAAAGGCAAAATAAATTGTTTATAAAGATTATAATTTAGTTGCTAAATTTGATCTTCATGAGGGTATGGGTTAAACAATGACAGAACTACATATATACACTAAAATTGAATGATTAGTAAATAAATGGTAGATGATAAAAGCCATGTTTTTCACTTTTAGAGTAGAAGATTACAAGTAAGCAAAGAGAGGAGGGTAGAATAACTTATATGGTAATGGACCGGAGTTGAAGGCATTATTACAAACTTACTAATGTGTTTAGCTTAATACACAGATGGTTTATAGATAGATAGATAGATAGATAGATAGATAGATAGATAGATAGATGTATATGCACATGTATTCCTTTGTTCTGTCAGCTGAGAAAGCCTGGAAGCAACAACACTCTAGTAGCAATGAGCACACCTAGTGCCTAGAGTTTGGTTTCTAATACCATTCTTCAAAAAAAGTAAAAGCAACTAGGCTGTTTGGAGAAATGGCTGATTCTACAATAGGGGCAGAAAACTTAAAAATGAGCTTATAGTAACTTTTAGTATCAGAAAGTAAAGAAGTGCTCAAAAATTTACAAAGAAAAAATTTAAACACAATGATGGGATTATGCCCATGGAATGTAAGAGCCAACTGAAAGAGCTTCCAATAGCTAAAGCAATTTGAGCAAGAAAATAAATGAAGTAGTATTGGATTATAACCCACAGTAGTAAATAAACATCTGCATCCCTACTGATACAAATAAATGTTTTAATAATTTTTTATTTGGGATGAATAGAAATCTCCCATACAGGAGAATTCCAAATAATTTATTTAGATACTCTGCCCTCAAGGAAATAAAGTGCAATTTTCACTTAAATGTGGGCTGTGTAGAGTGACTTCTTCCCAAAATGAACAGAATGGAAAGAGAGAAACAAAGAAGAGCTTTACAATGGACAGACTTTACAGACACTACCTCAACCAGGTGATCAAGGTAAGTCACATTGATAGTATGTACCTTTGCTATGCTATGACAAAAATGGCATTTTACCTCTGTGGTCTTCATCCCCAAAATCCACAACGCCCAATCTAATCATAAGGAAAACATCAGATAAATCCAAATTGAAAGACATTCTACAAAATATCTGACTTGTACTCTTCAAAACTGTCAAAGCCATTTAAAGCAAGGAAAGTATAAGGAGTTGTCACAGTCAAGCAGCACCTAAGGCAACATGACAACTAAATGTACTGTGGTATTCTGGATATGATTTTGCAAAAGAAAAAGGACATTAGGTTTGCAACCAAAGGAGTATGAATAAAGAGTATGGACTTTAGTTCATGACAATGTATCAGTGTCATTTCATCAATTGCAACAAATTTAACATGCTAATACAAGATTTTAGCAAGTAGGGAAATAGTGTGGGTACATAAGAACCTTACACAGTAGACTAACCTCACAACTTTTCTGTATATCAAAAATTATTCCAAAATATAAAATTTATTTGAGAAATACACATAAAAGAGAAAATTATATTCAAACTATAAAATTGTATTCTCAAAAATTGGGAAAAAATATATACTTTTGAAAGGATATTGCAATTGTATACATGGCATTGAGACTGGTATGTGAGATTTAAATACAGCCTAAAGCTAACTCCTTTTGCTGCAAATTCTTTCATCCTCCAAATATATTAGATATGATCCTCTTGAAGAGATGTACCAGCAATTTCTGCTTCTTAAATAGGTTAATCTCAAGCACAATGAATTTCTTTACAGGGTTCCTCTGCTACTAGTTCCCCTTGCCTTTTTAATGAAGATTTTGTTATTGCTTTCACCTATGAAATTATTTTTTAAAACAATATGCTTCTCTATTACAGATTCCAAATAATCAGAGAAATATTCCCATTTCACTAAGAAAATATCACACACAATTTATTTGCTTTGTTTCATTACCAGCATAAAGTATTTTCACTTAAAACCAAAATAATTTATTTCTTGCTCTTAAAAACTAATGCTACAGGCCTCACCTGTCTTAACAGGTACATATGAATGATAGATTCTCTTATTCGTGAACAGATAAAAAGAACAAATTTGTTTTGAGCTCTTAGTTTTAAAACTGTGCCCATCATGAATACCAAAAGATGGGGCAAAGAATAAAAGCAGTCTTTATGGCTAAATCTTGCTATGTATATTTACATACATAAATTAAAAACAAAATATTTTGACAATAAGTACTTTGATAAAGGTAAGAATTCCTGAGTAACTGCTGATTATTTGAATTGTATTGATCTTATTTTTCTCTCTTTTTCACCATGTGAAGTTCCATATCAAAGAAAATAAAATGGTGAGTAAGTGAAACTTGGTGAAAACCAAGCCTCTAACATTTTGCTAAGAAAATGCAGATCAAAATACTTGGCAAACTTTGAAGTGTTATGCAAAAATAATATATGGTTGCCTTGTCATCCATCTGAAAATATGAGTTAAAAAGGTAGAAAACCAACAGAATGGTAAAACTGCCAGGGACAGCAGCTTTCATAACACTAGAAATGAAATAAAGTGAAAGTCCTCAAAAAAAGGATCAGAACACTTTTCCATCTTGTAGTTTCTACTTTGGGACTTTAAAGAAAAGCCCATCTTTTTCTTTTACAGTGACCTAGAAAAAATAAGCAGAGCCTTTGTAAATAACTCTTGTCTTAAACTTTTCATCCTATTACCTGAATCCTACAGCACCTACCTCTATTTTTGACCCCCACCTCCATTGATAAGATATAATCATACTAGGTTAGATTATCTTACTATGCATTTTTCATTGTTGGATGCTCTCCTGAAGTTGTGGTTGGGGAATGGTTTCATAGTGAAGTGTTATTTGTCCAATAAAGCATTATGGGCAGCTCCAGTTTTCTTTAAAAAATAGACATAACTGCACAAAATATAGAAGTAGAAGAGAGATAGACAAAGTAAAATGACTGTCAACATTATTTAAGGATGACTGAACATTTTATTTTAAATAAATCCTATTAAGAATGTTTATTTTATCTTCAATTTTCTTGTTCTCTCTCCAACTTTTTTTCAAAGACTAGTACTGACATTAACAGTAAGAACAAAAATAACAGTAATACCTTACATTTATGTTATTTTGTAATAACTGCTTAAAATCATATAATGCTATTAGAATTATATGATTCTAACCATATAAAAAGTCCAAATTTATTATTATTCCATATCTCTCATTATATTTAGGATTCTGTTGTATTTTGTACTTGACCTATCTCAAATTGCTTACAATTCTAGCAATATGGAAGATTATTTTTTTGCCTCTAATCCTTTCTGTGTGGTCTTTCTCTAGTTCCTCTTTTTGTTAACTTTTATTTATACTGCAGATCTTGGCTTAAAACTCAAGTTGATCCTCAAGTTTGGATTTGATGATCTTCTTTTGTGCTGGCTCTCATGAAACCCATTATCAGTGTACATACAGTGTTGTGAACTTGCCTCTGTACTTATGTGTATTTATTATTATATAGAAGAACTTTGAGTGTAAGATACATACACACACACATACACAAACACACACATAAATATATTCTCCAACGTATACCTATTGCCTCATGCCATGCCTTGCTTGCCTCACATATGGGAAGGAATCAACATATACATATGAATCAATGGATGGATTGATAGAGGGATAAAATAAGCATGGTGTGCTATTTTTTTCAGAGGAATCAATTGACCTGCTTAGGCTTCATTGTTCAATTATATGAGTGTTCTTGAATATCTATCATGTGACAGGAGTAGTACTGAGCACTAGCCATACATCCATGAGCATAGTGCTTGTTCTCTAGGTTTACACCAAGATTTCTCAGTGTTGTCACTACTGATATTTTGGGCTGGACAATTATTTAACACGGGAGGCTCTGTCCTGTGCATTAAAAAGCACTTAGCAGCACCCTGGTTTCTACTCATTAGATGCCAATAGAACCTCAGTTACGACGACCAAATACATCTCCAGGCTTTACTGAATGTCCCCCAGGGTCAAAAACGTCCTTGGTTGAGAAGCATTGGGTTACAATGTATTGTATGATAGAGACAGTAAAGTAGTATTTATAATAAGTGTTGTGATGGAAGATCATGTCAGTATACAGAGGAAGGTATACATGAATCATTCCAGGGACATAAGAAAAGCAACTATCAAAGTGACAGGAAACAAGACATTTCTCCTGCCCACAAAATGCACACAGTCTAGTAGATATAGAAAGTGGACAAATAGACCATTACAATATAATGTAGTAAAAATACCCTTAGAAGTATGCAAAGAATGATACAAGCATAGAAGTATCCCTAAGGAAGATTTTATGACTTCAAAAAAAGTTACATGAATAAAGACGATGAGTTACAAAGGAGCAAGGATTATATTTATTAGCACTAAATATTTATGGAGTTTTGACGTTCAAATATGACGTGGAGGACATGACTTAAAAATATACATTAAAAAATCTAGAGACAACAGATGCTGGAGAGGATGTGGAGAAATAGGAACACTTTTACACTGTTGGTGGGAGTGTAAACTAGTTCAACCATTGTGGAAGACAGTGTGGCGATTCCTCAAGGACCTGGAAATAGACATTCCATTCGACCCAGCAATCCCATTACTGGGTATATATCCAAAGGATTATAAATCATTCCACTATAAGGACACATGCACACGAATGTTCATTGCAGCACAGTTTACAATAGCAAAGACCTGGAACCAACCCAAATGCCCATCAATGATAGACTGGACAGGGAAAATGTGGCACATATACACCATGGAA
>PVKP010001723.1:0-12778 GCA_004027715.1 Plecturocebus donacophilus
CCGCAACCTCAGCCTTCCGGGTTCAAGCGATTCTCCTGCTTCAGCCTCCCAGGTAGCTGGGATTACAGGCATATGCCACCACGTCTGGCTAATTTTTTTGTATTTTTGTAGAGACAGGGTTTCACCGTGTTGGCCAGCCTGGTCTCAAAATCCTGACCTCAGGTGATCCTCCCACCTCGACCTCCCAAATTATTGGGATTATGGGCATGAGCCACTGTGCCTGGCCAATTTTCTACTCTTAAGGAACATTCATTCTAAGGAGTTAGGGAATGGCTTAAACACATATGAATCAGAAAAATAGTAGTTTACCCATTCAGCAAATACGTATTGAGTACCGTGTGCCAGTCACTGATCTGGACACTAGGCATCAAAAAGAGACAAAAGCATCTGCAGTCTAGTGGAGGAGCAGTGGAGACATAAACAGTAAACATAATAAAAATGGCGTGGCCAGGCACTTAATTCCAGCACTTTCAGAGGCCAAGGCGGGCAGATTGCTTGAGGTCAAGAGTTCGAAACCAGCCTGGCCAACATGGTGAAACCCCATCTCTACTAAAAATACAAACATTAGCTGGGCATGGTGGTGGGCACCTGTAATTCCAGCTACTCTGGAGGTTGAGGCAGGGGAATCACTTGAACCCAGGAGGTGGAGGTTGCAGTGGGCTGAGATCATGCCATTGCACTCCAGTCTAAATGACAGAGTGAGACTCAATCTCAAAAAAATAAAACAATTTAAAAAATGGCTGGACTGTATTAGAAGTTGATAAAGTCTATGCAAAAAGAAAAAGACATGCAACATAATAAGAGGATTAGGAAATGCAGCGAGAAGAGGAGAAACCATCAAAGGAGACTAAGAAGACAGAACCCTGTGAGTAGTATAGGAAAATGTGACATTATAGAAGCCTAGAGAAGAAAGTGTACCAAGGTAGATGGCATGATCAGTAGTCAGTTGCTCCTGAGTGAAATGGACTTGAGAATAGACTACTGGATTTAGCAACAGGAGTCTCATATGTGATGCTGACAAGAGCTGTTTCAGTAAAGATGTGCTAATTTCTTCTTATCGTGGAGAAAGGATGACAAGAAAGATAGTTACTGCTAAGCCTTCTTCTTTTTGTGATCTTATAGCAGTAGTGGTAGTTTGATCTGGTAAATTTGTAACATCTAGATTGCTGTTCACAGAAAACAGGATAACTGGTTTTGCTTGGATGTCAACTTGATCAGTGTGAGTAAATGGTAAGATTATACTGATAGCACCAGTAGGGAATGAGATTTCTGTTGTGAAAACCCCAAACCCAGAACTGCAAGAACTAGTCCTTTCATAAATTACATTATTTGGGTACAGAAAGGCTAATGAAGAGAATTGGTGGTGTGTGGGCTTTGCAATCCGTTGACTCCAGGTGGCATTCCTGGAGGTTGCTGTAGAAAGAAAATAGCTTAAATTCAGCCCTGATTTTAATTCCATCTAGTCCACTAAGAAAAAGAATACCAAGTCAGGTGGAGAACTTGCCTTCTTTATTTTTGGCTTTATGCGTTATTCTAGATTTAGAATACATTTGATTAACTGGGGTAAGGGGATGATCAGAAATTCAGTATTTGACTGCTGTCATTCTAGCAAGGGCATACTGAGCAGATAGCATCATCATAATGTGTGGGCTGAGATGAGGCTGCTCCAGATGAGTCTCTCAAAGTTAATTGATGGAAACTTCCCACCTTCAAGAATTTTTATTACCTTAGCAATGCTATGCCAAGATTGCTGAAACACAGCTGCGGGTGCTGTGCAGACGCCCACATTGCCAATGTCAGGAAGGATGTACTTTTAAACCTCTAATTTATCTAATAATGTCGTTAGTGATTTGTGTAGGTTTGGCATTGTGATGAAAATTCTTCCTGGCTTGGTTTATAACAAGAATTCAGTTTGCAGTCTTAAAATGTATATTGTCTTAATATGCATGTAGAAGATACTAACAAGTCAACTTACAAAAAGATGTGACTAAAATACTATCCTGTCCATCTAAAGGAACTTATCCACCCATGGTTTTTGAAAATGAATGCAAATTAAATGTTTTTATGCTGTAATAATCTATTTATCTGTTGTGGTTCCTGCTTTATAACAAGATGGCAAGATTCAGTGCTGAAAGAGAGCCAGCTTTCATATTCAGTCCAGTCTGACTCCTTTCCTATTCTCTAATGGAAAATATGAATAGATTGGATTGATGTCAGCTTATATAGTGGAGATGGAATAGTAAACTCTTGTACATAAATATTTTAAAAGAGGAAATAGTACTTTCTTGTTTAAAATATAAAATTTTATAGTAACAATATTGTTTTATATGATGTTTATCATGTAGGCATGTCTCTTTTTTGTTTGTTTTTGAGACGGAGCCTCACTTTGTCCAGTCCAGACTGGAGTGCAGTGGTGTGATCTCGGCTCACTGCAACCTCCACCTCCCCGTTCAAGTGATTCTCCTGCCTCAGCCTCCCAGGTAGCTGGGATTACAGGTGCCCACCACCACACCCAGCTAATTTTTGTATTTTTAGTATAGACAGGATTTTACCATCTTGGCCAGGAAGGTCTCAAACTCCTGACCTTGCGATCTACCTGCCTTGACCTCCCAAAGTGCTGGGATTACAGATGTGAGCCATTGTGCCCAGCCATAGGCACATCTCTTTAATACAAAATGTGAAGGATTCTTTCCTAACTAATGGATTCACTGCAAGGATTGATTGCATTTATCAAAATCAGTATACATTTAATGTTTCAGAATACACCCACTGCATAAAGCAGAGTATTCCTATTACTTATAGAAAGAATATATCGTGTTATCCACTCTACTGTACTATGTGAAAACCTTTGGATCTGAAGTGTCTTTATACTTTTAAGCTGCCTTTGTCCCATGTTTGAAATTAAACCTTATTTGGAATAGAATTATAGAAGTAGAATTTTAGACCTGGATTGACTTTAGAGTTGTTTGTTTTTGTTTGTTTGTTTTTTTGAGGTGGAGTTTTGCTCTTGTTACCCAGGCTAGAATGCAGTGGCGTGATCTCGGCTCACCACAATCTTCACCTCCTGGGTTCAAGCAATTCTCCGGCCTCAGCATCCCAAGTAGTTGGAATTACAGGCATGCGCCACCACGCCTGGCTAATTTTGTATTTTTAGTAGAGACAGGGTTTCTCCATGTTGGTCAGGCTGGTCTCAAAACTCCCGACCTCAGGTGATCCACCCTCCTCGGCCTTCCAAAGTGCTGGGATTACAGGCATGAGCCCCACTCCTAGCTGACTTTAGAATTATTTTATTCTAATTTCTTAATTTTCTAGTTGAGGAAATTGAAAACCAGAGAGTTTAAGTGTCTTTTCTAAGGTTACCCAGCTAGAACCAGAATCCACCTTTCTAGCTCTTTTTATTTCTGCTATAATTTCTTGTCTTCCAACAACTTAATCAAATAGCAATTACATTGTAAGTTGGCAGAAGTTTTAGGTCTCTGTCGTGTGTGTGTAACTATATATATTTTCAGGCTCCAAAGTCAATAGTGGTCTGTAATTATTCTTCATGTGTATCTATGTTTTTATCTTTGTAGTTACATGGAGAAGTCACAGTGTTTATAAGTTAAAGTGATTTTCGAGTATCTATGAATATATAAATAATAGTCTTTAATATATACGTAACAAGGATCCATATGTAATTAAGTCCTGCAAGCACTATAGGTGAAGGACATGCTAAGGATTCTCCTATGACTGGGCCCCATTATGAAATTTAAAGAAATCCGTATTTACCTAAAGCGTAAGAAATGAACACGCTGAGTACTGATAGGCTATCTACGCTAATACACTAATTCTTTTTTTTTTTTTTTTTGAGACGGAGTTTTGCTCTTGTTGCCCAGGCTGGAGTGCAGTGGTGTAATCTCAGCTCACTGCATCCTCCACCTCCTGGGTTCAAGCGATTCTCCAGAGTAGCTGGGATTACAGGTGCCCACTACCACATCCGGCTTTTTTGTATTTAGTAAAGACGGCATTTCACCTTGTTGATCAGGCTGGTCTTGAACTCCTGACCTCAGGTGATCCACCCGCCTTGGCCTCCCAAAGTGCTGGGATTACAAGTATGCGCCACCGTGCCTGGCCCACTAATTCTAATAATGACTTGGATAGTTGCCATAATGATTTAACGTCACCTCCTGCTTCAGTCCTGTCCCCAGATACTAAAACAAACTAAAATAATTTGTGTAAATAATAATACTGAACTATTGAAGGTCAGCAGAATGCAGTTACATTTTTATAATTCAAAATCTTCCACCAAGCATGTTTTCAGCTGTGGCTATTTTTGAAATAGAATTCAGGAAGCAAGATTGACCTACCCAGATAAATATTTGGAGGATAAAGATGATGCTAGCCAATGTGAACTGCAGGAAAGAACAGTCAGAACATTCATGAATTCAAGTTTTGTGGGGGTTTTGTGTGTGTTTGTAGAACATTTATTGTTAGGTTAGAGCAAGCAAGACCCCATGCTTTGTTTACAAAGCTCAGTATATGAAGTTTTCGGAGAGCCTGTATTTCTGCTTTACAATTTATAACGTTGAGAAAATCAGTATACACAGAAATTCAGATGTGTATTCATGAACATAAATAGCTCTAATGAAGTGGATTGTGTTACTTATATGACTAAACTTAAAAATTAAAACTAAACGGGCCCCTAATTATTTTCAACATTGTTTAAAAGGAATTTATGTATATAATCTGTATATGCCTTAGCCATAAAATAGGCAAAGATTTTAATTCTGTACGAATATATAAAAGCTGTACTTTGATACCTAAAACAGACAAGAAAATATCAAACTGGTATGTATGGAAACAAATTTCCATTTGTTCTCAGGATGTGAATTGCTTGAAGATAAAATGAAAGGCACTTCAAAATATCTGTTTATGTACATAAAAAGAAAAACGTCATTCTTGGACTATATTCGAGAGTCCTAACAAGATTAATTTGAATTGGACACAGAGTCCCCCAAAATGGTACTGCAAATATTAAGGAATTTCTAATCATATTGCACTTCAGCAGTATTCTCAACACAATGACATTTATAAGCCTAGTTCTCCAAACTGCCATGAGTATTGGCTCTCTTCTGATATTTGCTATGCTTATTACATTTGCCAAACTTTAAAACTCTCTGTATCAGGATCTTTCAAGCATTTTAAGAGAAATGATGAAAGAAAGTAGCTTGCTATGTTATTATCATGTTAATCACTCCTAGAGATTCTCTTAAAATGACAAGAGTTAATGATAAGCTTTTATTTGAGGTGTATCAAATATTCTCTGATGTGACTGCTTTAAAATATATTTGCAATTCTGATTTTTTAGAAATAATCACTTCCAAATCAAAGTCAAAATCAGAAGTTATTCATGCTAAGTGTTATAGCTTTCTGACATGTAGGAATAACTGATGTGGGTGAAACGTCTAGCTTGATGTTTTATATCTAGCTATTAGTCAGCTAATCCTTCTCCCTACTTCACTGAAAATATTTTCATTCTGTCTGACAAAAGGTAAAATTATATTAACTGTGACTAAAAATGGATTGCAGTTGACACATTAATGAAACTAATGGTTCTTGCCTTATTCTCTCTTTTTTTTTGAGACGGAGTTTCACTCTTGTTGCCCAGGCTGGAGTGCAATGGCGTGATCTTGGCTCACCACAACCTCCACCTCCCGGGTTCAAGCGATTCTCTTGCCTCAGCCTTTTGAGTAGCTGGGATTACAGGCATGTGCCACTACGTCCGGCTAATTTTGCATTTTTAGTAGAGACAGGGTTTCACCATGTTGGTCAAGCTGGTCTCAAACTCCCAACCTCAGGTGATCTGCCCGCCTCAGCCTTCCAAAGCGCTGGGATTACAGGCATGAGCCAACACGCCCAGCCAATTCTTGCCTTATTCTCTAAAGTTTTCATTTCTTATATTTGGTGAGCCTATATCCAGATAGTTTAATAATTACACGGAAGATATCCTTTCTTTTGTAACTTTGATAGAACAAGATTTCATAAAAGTTTTCAGATCATTTTTGTTTTTCGGTTTTTTTTTTGAGACAATCTCACTTCATCACCCAGGCTGGAGTGCAGTGATGCGACCTGGCTGGGCTCACTGCAACCTACAACTTCCAGGTTAAAGTGATTCTCGTGCCTCAGCCTCCCAAGTAGTCGGTTTACAGGTGTGCGCCATCATGCCCAGCTAATTTTTTTATTTTTAGTAGAGTCAGGGTTTTGCCACATTGGCCAGGCTGGTCTCAAACTCCTGACCTCAGGTGATCCACTCACCTCGGCCTCCCAAAGTGTTGGGATTACAGCCATGCACCGCCATGCCCGGCCCAGATCATTTTTAATGTAAATTTAAAAACAACCCAGTAAATTCTATAACGACATACTAAAAGTTCACTTAGTTAAACATTTGGAGTGTGCCTAGTTAATTAGAGTAAGACATGACAGACAGGTAAGCAATTTTCACAAAGGGATTAGGTCTGTGAAGAAGCATTTTTACTCATCAAGAAAAATTCAGTTTATCTCCATAGCATGGAAGGAGACATGGCAACATTGTTTATAAAGCATTTGGATTTTAAAGGGATCTCATTAGTTGATTTCATAATTGTTAAAGGATAGTAACTTTCAAATTTTTTTATCATAATTCAGTATATACTTATCTACACATATATATGTGAAACAATACCTCATGCACCTTATTCTATTTCCTTTAAAAAATGCTGGTCATAATTCTTACATTAATTGCATTATCCACTAATGGATCATAAACTGCAATTTGAAAAATACTGATGAATAGCTGGGTGCAGTGGCTCACACCTGTAATCCCAGTACTTTGGGAGGCTGAGGCGGGAAGATGGCTTGAGGACATTAGTTCAAGGCTAGCCTGGGCAACCTAGTGAGACTCTTGTCTCTTAAAAAAAACGGGCATGGTGGCTTGCACCTGTAGTTCTAGCTCCACAGCAGGAGGCTGAGGTGGGAGGATTGCAGGAGTTTGAGGCTTCAGTGAGCTATGATTGCACCACTACACTCCAGTCTGTTCAACACAGCAAGACTCTGTCTCAAAAAAAAAATAAAATAAGAAAAATATTGAATAAGAATAATTTTCTAATTTTTTTTTTCTTCTCGAAGACATAGAATGTAAGCATTGCCATTTTATGTGTTTCTGAACCAGTCATTTCTTTGGACTCATCTAGACCTTGTTATCAAAAATTGCATCAGCTCAGAAGTCTTGTACACAAGCTTCCTGCTCTAAGACTGCAACATTCTGCCCCAGATTTTGTGCCCAAGTACTCCCACCTACAATTCTTGAATTACATTTAGACCACATTGGTTTACAACTCAAGTCTTTTCTTTCTTACCCAACTTAGAGTCCATGGTACAACTTTATAATCACATCCTTAAAAAGATACTCAGTTCCACCGAATGCTGTGGCTCTCTGTAATCCCAGTTACTCAGAAGGTTGAAGTGGGAGGATCCCTTAAGCCCAGGAGTTCAAGGCTGCAGTAAGCAGTGATTGTGCCACTGCACTCTAGCCTGGACAACAGAGCAACACTCTCTAAAAATAAGTTAAAACAACTTAAAAAAAAAAAGATACCAAATCTCTAGCCAAAGATGATTGAATAAAATAAAAAGTGAATTAAAAAAAGACTGGCCGGGCATGGTGGCTTACACCTATAATCCCAGCACTTTGGGAGGCCCAGGCAGGTGGATCACGAGGCCAGGAATTCAAAACCAGCCTGGCCAACATGGTGAAACCCCGTCTCTAATAAAAATACAAAAATTAGCTGTGCATGGTGGCAGGTGCCTGTAATCCCAGCTACTCGACAGACTGAGACAGAGAATTGCTTGAACCCCGGAGGTGGAGGTTGCAGTGAGCCGAGATAGTGCCGCTGCACTCCAACGTGGGTGACAGAGCGAGACTCCGTCTCAAAAAAAAAAAAAAAAGATACCAAATCTGGCAGGGGTTGGAGATTTCAGTGAGCTGAGATTGTACCACTGTGCTCCAGCCTGGGTGTCAGAGTGAGACCCTATCTCAAAAAATAAAAAAGCCAAATCTCTATTTCCCTTCCTCACTTTATAGTGCTACCTTGCAAAACCCCAAATCCTCCTTGTCGGAGACATTTCTCTAAAACTGAAATACAAAAAGGAAAACACACAAAAGCCAAAACAAACCCCGAATAAACTGCAAATCTTGCTGAACTAGATGGTTCTTTCTGTCTACACATGTGCCAACATAGATGAAAAAGTCATGCCATCGGAAAAACTGATTTCATTTAAAAATTATCTCGAACTTCCCACAGTCTCGTAGCACTGTGTGACAATCCTACTACTCTCTGATACTACTATTTCATATCGACTTTGACTTCATCCCTCCTTCTCCCTTTTTATCCTCATTACCCAGTTTGTGATTTAACCCAGTAGTTCTCAAAATGTGGTTACCAGACCAGCAGCATGGGTATTGTTGAAAAAACTTGCACT
Organism: Plecturocebus donacophilus; assembly: GCA_004027715.1. Lineage (NCBI taxonomy): Eukaryota > Metazoa > Chordata > Mammalia > Primates > Pitheciidae > Plecturocebus > Plecturocebus donacophilus. The sequence goes on from PVKP010001723.1 coordinate 8,494, forward strand.
TTGAATGAAAAAACCTTCCAAACAGGCTTTGTGTGAGCACCATGGCTGTTTATTCACCTGGGTGCAGGTGGGCTAAGGCTGAAAAGGGCGTTAGCAAAGGGCAGTGGGATAGGAGTTGGTTTTATAGGTTTGGGTAGTTTTTTGGGGGGCGGGGGTGTTGCAGAGTAAGTTCAGTTACAATGGCAGAGTTAATGGGTGAGAGGTATTTACATTATCATTAGAACAGTTAAGATGGCTGGGTTGGGTGAGGAGCTTGTCTGGGAAGCGATCAGGGAGTGGGTTGGGGACATCAGCCAGGCAGGCAGGACTTCAGACTTTCAGGCTCCAGGCTTGCATATGGAGACCTGACAGGTATCACCTGGGAACTTGTTAGATATGAAAATTCACAGGCTCCACTTCAGGCCTATTGAGTTAGAAACTCTGTGGTTGGGGCCCAGCAATGTGTTCTAAGAAGCCCTGCAGGTGATTCTGATGCATGAGAAAGTTTTGAAAAGGGATCTAGCCTCATACTTCATTGAGAAACCCTTCTCTAGAACATAAGCTCTAAGAGGGCAGGGTTTCTTTCTTTTTTGTTTAGATGTATCCTGAGCACTAGAACAGTGCCTGGTACATAGTAGGCCTCAATAAATATTTGTTGTTTCAAATCATTAAATGAGAATACCCGTCATTTCCTGCTAACATCTAAAAACGTACCTGCATCTGTATTCATTTTCTTCTTTTTCCAACTAAGGGAATGTGCCTCATCCTACAGTCAGATTCTACACCATTCCAAAACAACAGACTTTCCCTTTCCCCTATCCCCTATCAGTTATTGCCCTATACCTCTGTTTCCCCTCGGTCCCAAACCTCCCTGCCCCCTACTCGGCAGTTAACCCATTCTAGTCTGACTTTCACTTCCACTATTCAGTGGTTCTTGACAAAGTAATTTTTTTTTTTCTACACATTCAGAGAAACTTCTCCAGTAACACACTATAGAAATGATCCCTGAAAGTATAGTCTTGGCAAAGTAATTTTTTTTTACTGTCTTTATTGAGAGATAATTCACATAATATAAAGTTACCCATTTAAAGTTTACAACTAACTGATCACAACCAGTCATAGGTTTCTTTGTTCCCTCTCCCACTGCTTCATGACTTGCCTTTTTAAAAAAGTGTACAATTCAAGGGTTTTGATACAGTCACAGTTGTTCAACCATCACCCTAATCTAAGTTTCAGAAAAGTTCCATCACCCCAGAAAGAAACCCCCTACCTATTAGCAGTCACTTCTCATTCCCACCACCCCTCCAATCTTAAGCTACCACTACTCTCTGCTTCTATAAATTTCCTGTTCTGGGCTTTTCATGTAATTCTTATTATAGAATCATAAATTCTATAATAAGTGGTCTTTGTGATGGGCTTCTATTACTTTCCATAATGTTTTCAAGGTTCAACCACATTGTAGCATGTATAAGTGCTTTATTCCTTTGTATGGCTGAGTAATTTTCCATTGTATGAATATACTGCATTTTATTTATTCATCAGTTGATGGATACTTGGTTGTTTTTACTATTTGGTGATTATAAACAATGCTGCTATGCACATTAATGTACAAGTTTTTTTTGTGGATGTATGATTTTATTTCTCATGCATATATACCTAGGAGTGGAATTGCGGGGCCAGCCATATGGTAACTTTACCTTTAAAATGTTAAAGAACTACCAAAGCAGCTGTACCACTTCACATTTCCACTAGCAATATTTGAGAGTTCCGTTTATCCACATAGTTGCCAACACCTGTTATTACTAATTGTCTTTCTTGTTATACCTATTTTATTATAGCTATCCTAGTAGATGTGAAATGGTTTCTCATTGTGGTTTTGCTTAGCATTTCCCTAAAAACTAATGATGTTAAAAGGAAAAAAAAAAAAACCTGTTTTTCTATACATACACTTTTTTTTTTTTCCCCGAGTCTCACTCTGGTCATCTATACTGGAGTACAGTGGCATGATCTCTACCTACTGCAACCTCTGCCTCCCGGGTTCAAGCTTCAGCTTCCTGAGTAGCTGGGATTACAGGTGTGCCACCACACCAGCTAATTTTTTGTTTATTTGTTTGTTTTGAGACAGCGTCTTGCTCTGTCTCCAGGCTGGAGTGCAGTGGCGCAATGTTGGCTCACTGCAACCTCCGCCTCCTGGGTTCAAGCAATTCTTCCGCCTCAGCCTCCCTAGTAGCTGGGACCACAGGCGCGTGCCACCACGCTTGGCTAATTTTTGTATTTTTAGTAGAGATGGTGTTTCACCATGTTGGCCAGGATGGTCTCGATCTCTTGACCTTGGGATCCTCCCACCTTGGCCTCCCAAAGTACTGGGATTACAGGTGTGAGCCATTGCACCTGGCTAATTTTTGTATTTTTAATAGAAACAGGGTTTTACCATGTTGGCCAGGCTGGTCTCAAATTCCTGACCTCAGGTGATCCACCCACCTCGGCCTTCCAAAGTGTTGGGATTACAGGCATGAGTCACCTTGCCCGGCCCCAGAGACTTCTGACGCTAAATGTGTGTGGGGTTTTCCCACCAACCAATTCTCCATTTCTCTCTGGACACCAGTTTAACTCAATTCTGACACAATTACCTGGAATTACAACAGATCCCACAGGTTAAGGGCTCAGTCCCACAAGATGCCCTTACCTCAGATGCCAGTTATAAGTCTGGACCTCCCAAACTTCTGGCCAACTGGTTATAAATCAAGGGTTCCCACAACCTTCTCCTAAGTTAAATAATTTGCTATAAAAAGTCTTATAAAATGCAGGGAAACATTCACTTATATTTACTGGTTTATGAAAGGATATTATAAAGGATATAAATGAATGGCCAGATAAAGAGAGCTACACAGGGTGAGGTCCTGAAGGGGATGAGTATGAAACATAAGAGCTTCTGTTGGAGGTGGGGTATGCCACCCTATGTTCACCAAACCAGAAATAATGTAGGCATATAAAAATAATTATTAAGTCAATCTCTCATCTCTAGAAAATGAGAATAGGGTTGAATATCCCGGCCTCTTACTATAGATTGGTTTTTCTGATGACCAGTTGTCATCCTGAAGCTATCCAGTAGCCCACCAAGAACAGCTTCATAAGAACAAAAGGCACTCATAGACTATACAGGAAATTCCAAGGAATTTAGAAGCTGTATGTCAGAAGCCAGGTTCAAAGACTAAATATTAGAAAAGGCTTCCAGTACCGCTATTACTCAGGAAATTCAAAAGGGTTTTAGGGGCGCTATGTCAGAAACCAAGGCAGAGAACAAATACATATTTACAATTATGTCACAGATGTTGCACATCTTTTCATGTGCTTATTGGCTGTTTGTATATCTTCTTTGGAAAAATACCTATTTAGATCCTTTGGGTTGTCTTTTTATTACTGAAGTATAAGGATTCTTTACATATTCAGGATACAGTCTCATTAGATATATGATTTTCAGGCTTTTTTTTTTTTTTTTTTTTTTTTTTTTTTTTTTTTTTTTTTTTTTTTTTTTTTTTTTTTTTTTTTTTTTTTTTTTGCAACAGGGTCTCACTGTCTCCCAGGCTGGAATATAGTCATGATTATGGCTCACTACAGCCTCAAACTCCTGGGCTTAAGCGATCTTCCTGCCTTAGCTTCTCAAGTAGCTGGAACTATGGGTGCACACACCATACTCAGCTTTTTTTTTTTTTTGAGACATGGTCTTGTGAAGTCGCCCAGGCTGATCTCAAACTCCTAGCCCCAACCTTACCCTCCCAAAGTGCCACAATCACAGACATAAGCCAATATGCCTGGCAGATTTGCAGATGTTTTCTGCCAGTCTGTGGGTTGTCTTTTCACTTTGATTTGTGATACAAAAGTTTTTAATTTTTATGTAATCCAATTTAACATTTTTTTTCTTTTCTGCTTATGCTTTTGGTGTCAGATCTAAGAAAGCCATTGCCTAATCCAAGGTCGTGAAGATTTACTCCAATGTTTTCTTTTAGGTGTGTTGCATAGTTTTAGCTTTACATTTAGGTCTGTGATGCATTTGGGGTTAATTTTCATATGTGGTGTAAGGAAAAGGTCCAACTTGATTATTTTGCATGTGGGTATCCAATTTTTCCAGCACCATTTGACCATTTCTTAAAAAAATAGTTTTTTCCTTTTTTGTTTTTTGAGACAGAGTCCTTATTCTGTCACCCAGGCTGGAGTGCAGTGGCATGATCTCAGCTCACTTCAACCTCTGTCTCTTGGGTTCAGGCAATTCTCATGCCTCAGCTCAGGTAGCTGGGATTATAGGTCT